>CADEBD010000312.1:6778592-6872300 GCA_902825455.1 Arctia plantaginis | reverse complement strand
TCGAGGTCAATGTGTCCGATTTTATAATAAAATCCCAAATAATATTCAAGAGTTAAGTATTAACAAATTTAAATCCGCAATAAAACGTGGCTTGTGCCAGAGGGCCTACTACTCGATTGTGGATTACATGGAGGACAAGAATGCTTGGGATTAATTAGCGCAGGCTATTCCTTTCTTAAGTAAAAATGTGGTGTGGCTAGTGTGTTTTTTATTATTATTTTTTTTTTCTATTTTTTATGTTTCACTTCATTTTCTCTTGTATTCGTTTTTTTCTTCTTAATCTTGTTTTCTCTTCATTGTCTTTTCACCTTTTAGTCCTTAATAACGGACATACTAACACACATCAAAATAATGTTGTGGTATATTTAATAGTGCCATTGTGAATTGCAAAAGAGTGGCCATGGAAGACAGGGCAAACAAACTCTGTTTGCCCTTTCTTCTCATAAGGCTCAACCCCTTGGAAACGGGCGGTTGTAGATCGGCACAGGCATATCATAGATTTTGTATGGGTTTGATTTTTGTTAAATTTATTTGGTTACTATTTGACAAAACAGAGATGGTTGCTTTTGTGTGTCTGCGGTCTATGACTTTAGAGTCTGCATGGAGGACGATTTCAAACCATTTTGGAAATTTTATGAAATAAAGAAAGTTTGAGTTGAGTTGAGTTGAACGAAGTTCCTTTTGATTAATTAGTGAAGGAATTGTAATTTTTTTTTTTAAGTTATAATATTTTTTTTTATTATTAACAAATATAATGTAACATAAACTTAATCAGTAGGCTCAATCGTCGCCACACTGTTCAATGCGAAATAGAAAGACGAAACGAAAATATCTGGCTTGCTTTCTATAAGAGAGAGAGAGACAGACAGAGAAACATGCGCACGCCGCACGGCTTACAATAGCTTACTACGACTATAGCAAAAAGTGTCGTTACAACTTTTCGTCTTAATTTTTTCCGTCTAGCCCCCTTTCGCAACGCGCGATAAGGAACTTCGTTCCAAAATACCTGTTTCTAAACCACTGAATAATTTTTGTTCATATTTTGCAAATCGTCTAGAAATAAAGTGCGGAATATGCGGTATACAGATTCGTCAAAAGATAAAACACACGTTGTATATTTTGCAATAAATTACCCACTCACCCACTTCGAACCGATTAGTATTTATAGATTTTTGTATTTAATTTTGAAATAATTGAAGTTATAATCAACCTCACAACACATTGAAAAAAGTGTTGTAGTACTCCTTGAACATTTAAGGTATACGAGTACATATAAATAGTATGGCCTACCGTCTAGCCTATAGTCAAACGCGGCATCATAATCAGGTTTTTTTTTTAAATGTTTACTAGAAATTAAATTACTAGTGTTCCCGTTAACCCCTTTTTTTCCTGTGCGGAAATCCCCTCGGATATCACCCACTGGGGTGATTATGTCGGACTCGAACCGACCAAAAAACGCACGCCGTCTCGGATACCAGTAGTCGGGGAACCAGGTGTACCCTAGAAAGGAAATCCCTGGTACCCCGACGTACCTCAGGCCATCCACGGCGTGTAGATGGCCCCCTCCTGGAACCCCCATGTTCCCTTTGTGCTCCCAAAAGGGGCTCGCGCGCTCGGCTGCGCGTCTCACCGCCATTCCGGCCTGCTTCTGCTAGGGTGACAGATGGCCTCACCTGTCACCCCCAGGCCTGCGCTTATGGAGGACGGAGGTCGTTCTGCGACCTCCAGCCCCCGAGTCGTCTGCGGTACCTGGTCCGTTCCCGGGCCTGGCAGGCCGGGAGAGTTCTAAACCTCTCCCGGTCCCGCTCCGCCTTCTCCTTCGCAAGCATAACTTGCTCGCAGAAGGAGACGGCGGAGTTCCACGCACTCTCGCTCCGTACCATGATGGCAATTATACTACCGAGCGAGATGACTCCCACCCCGATGGCCACCACGAGGTCACGCCTCTGCTCCACCCACGCCGGGCATTCTGCCAACGTGTAACTTTTGAACTTTGCGGTTTTAAAGCTACTAGTATTCTGCGTAATATCCTATATCCCTCCACGTTATATGTCTGTATTAAGCAGGAACATCAATGTGGTACGTTTTTTTCTTTTGTTGACGGTGTGACAAAATCCCTTCGGATCTCCTGCTCCTCGGGGACTCAGGAGCCAGGAGTATGTGGTGATTTCACTCAAAATTACTCAAAAACCATCGGCTCTCTCCCGATCCAGTTCAGCGGTCTTTTTCTGGAGCATTACAACTTCACAGAAAGAGACTTTGTGTGATCTACAATTGTTGTTCTGAGTCTGGTTGTTCTTTGTGACCGTTACCATGTATGTTTGTAAAGTCCAACGCGACACAGGATATATTTCTAGTGCCAGAGTTAATTACCAAGTTAATTATCAAGTTTATTACCTTACTAGCTGGTACCCGCGACTTTGTTCGCGTTGGAAAGCGCTGCCTTAGTCGGTTCGGTTCCCGGACCGCAGCAAAATTTTCAAGTGTTTTTCTTATAGGGAAAATACTTAAAAATTTTACTCCTTATACAGCTACCTGGTAGTAAAATATTATCAAAATCGGTCTTACAGACAGACAAAAAAAACGGGTTTTTAGGCATAGGTATCTTGCAAATAACCGTGTGAGCATAAAAAAAACCTATTATATTAACATTACAAACAGACACTTTCATTTTATTTATTCGTAATAGATTAGATATGACGTGTAATGTGTAAAATATTTCTGAAATCACAATATGAATATTAAGAAAATTCATTGCTACTCCATTTATATTTTTGAAGAAAACTACATGAAAAAGAAGATACCTTTTATTGATTACATTCAGCACTTGGCAAAATTACATACACCAAATTTATGAGGAGGAGGAGAGACTAGAAACAACTAAATGCGACAGATTATTTAATATGGACTGGGCTGAGAAAAAATACTCGGCAGCTACAATAAATAAACAAAACTTTCTTAGAAAAAAGTGTATTGTATTTCTTGATAAAGTTTTATAAGTTACTGAAATAAAATTTCTTTGAATAATAATAGCATTAGAGAATGAAATAACTACTGTAGTGATGTTGTACATCCTGCCTAAAACGTTAGTGTACTATTACTTTTAATAGCTTTTAATAGGTTTAATTTTTATTTATTTTTGTAAAAATATTAAATGACAAGGTACACTCTACATAATTTAGAACATTAGCAGTTTAAATAAAGTTGGTAAACACCTAAATTCACCAACATAGTCAGCCAACTATTCGAGCATTACTCTAAAGATAAGTTGAATCGGAGGAGACACTTTTCTTTGAAACGAAAAACATGTTTTGTTGACGTTATAACATCAAATGTAAGTAACAAAAACAAGACCCGTCTTTTTATATCTATTTGCTCTCTTTGCCTTAGTTGCTTTGCTTTACAAAATATCTATTACCATATATTTTTTTCAACTATATACCTTTACCTGCTTCTGAAGAAAAAGGCTTAGAAAATTTTAGCATACGACTAAATAAAAATTCGTTGTTAGTAAGTGAAGCCGAACATAAGGGTTACATAGTACAATTCCATAAGGGTTTTTATGTCTTGAGAGTCATTGTATCTCAACAAAACGTTACTAACAAGGTGGTCACATTTCTATTCATAAATATAAGAACTCTCTTCTTTCAACCCTTCAATATTCGAAATCTTAGTCATATAAACCTAATAAAAAGGCTTAAGGACGCGCAACGTTGAAAGTTTTGGTTATCTCATAACACAAACAATCGGGTAAAATACTTATGTTACTTTTGTTTTCAAATTTATTTAATCAGTACAAACTGAGCTGGTATCTTTGAAGATCATTGATCATAAAATGTTTACTATCCTAATATTCTTATTTCTATCCTTCATGGACTGACCCGCTATTCAAGTATATCCCCGAACGCTTGCTTATGATGCCGAAGAGAAACTAGACCAAATACATTTATGATGAGTAACGAAAGGAATTGTAATAAGGAATGAGACAAAATTTTGCTATTCGCTAACATACGATAATTTTTAGTGAAAAATAATAAAAAAATGCCGTTTTTTTGTATCTTGTATTTAAATAAATTACTTTTTACACAGGTAGTGTACATATATGCAAGTTCTTGCTGGTTATTAGCGGTCTCAATTTAGTTTTTGGTCACAGCTCTACTTATGTTATTATTTTTTTATTTTAATAATTTATTTAGTTCTTTTTTTTAATTTTTATATTTTATTCTTTAATAATTTATTTTAATTTATTTATTTCTTTTTTTTATTTTTATTTTTTAAAATAATTTTAATTTATTTATTTCTTTTAATAATTTATTATAATAAAAACAAATAAATCATTTCCTCAGAAAACGTAATATATTTTCAACTACCGATATTTATACCGATGCCAATGGCTACTCGATGGCATCTCAATAGCGTGACAGTGGTATGACACTGGCTTGGCGTAAACATAAAATATCAGAATTGAGGCCCTGGTATATCTGCTTTACTAATTGACTGCACGGATGGCGTAGTGGTTTAGGCGGTCAGCTCGCCGCGACACAGGATATATTCCTAGTGCGGAAATTGTCTTTTTTTTTTAAAGGTATAAAATTATTTTCACAAAATAATATTAATTACTATAATAAAAAATACCTTTTACGTGTTTAGGAATATTTTATTAATCACAAAAGTATGGTTATTATTTTTAGTAGATCTTCTCTTTTGATTAATAAAGTTTTAAATCCCCTATAATTGCAAGTTTAATTACACAAAGGGAGGATCTCAATGTAAATCTAAAGTTAGGCACGTTACTTGCGATGAAATAGACGAAGTTAGTTTAAGACATAAAGGAATATCTAATCCCAAACAAATGACCTTTAAGACTGATTTATTATCTTTTATGTGCAATCTATACAAATAAATAAAATTGGAGTGTCTGTTTGTAATATTTGTCTTTTTTGTCTTTTTTGTCTTTTTTTGTCTTTTTTTTTTAAAGGTATAAAATTATTTTCACAAAATAATATTAATTACTATAATAAAAAATACCTTTTACGTGTTTAGGAATATTTTATTAATCACAAAAGTATGGTTATTATTTTTAGTAGATCTTCTCTTTTGATTAATAAAGTTTTAAATCCCCTATAATTGCAAGTTTAATTACACAAAGGGAGGATCTCAATGTAAATCTAAAGTTAGGCACGTTACTTGCGATGAAATAGACGAAGTTAGTTTAAGACATAAAGGAATATCTAATCCCAAACAAATGACCTTTAAGACTGATTTATTATCTTTTATGTGCAATCTATACAAATAAATAAAATTGGAGTGTCTGTTTGTAATATTAAAATAACTGCTTTTTACTAAATGCATATGTATTTTTACACGGCACATATGCCAAAATATCATTTTTTACAATTTTTGTCTGTCTGTCTGTCTGTTTGTTCCGGGTAATTTCTGGAACGGCTGGACCAATTTCGACGAAACTTTCACTGGCAGATAGCTGATGACATAAGGAGTAACTTAGGCTAGTTTTTTTAGACTAGCTTCGCCCCGTGGCGTTGCCCGCGGTTATAACAACAAACGCGGGTAACACCGCGGGTCTCAGCTAGTATAAAATATATTTGCCTAACACTATTGAACTAGCTGTAAGTTTTCTAAAATGAAAAATTAAATAAATAAATATACATTTAGATACATATATATTCCTGTATCGCGGACTTTACAAACATACATGAATCGGACACAAAGAACACCCAGGCTCAGACAACAATTTGTAGATCACACAAAGCATATGTATTTATTTGCAGAAATAAAAGCATTTAAGTATTCTTTAATCTAGTTTTCAAAGTACAAGCTCTGCTTAGTTTGAAACTAGATGGCGTTGTGTCTGATGTCCGAAATATTATTATTATTATTATTTGAGTCCACCCAAAGCGATTCTATAAGAACTCTAATCAAATGAAGCGTAAAGCGATTTTAAACTACCTACTTAGACTGTAGGATTTAAAATCCCAGTCTCAATAAATTCTCAATTAGTCAATAAATAGCGTTTTTACTTTGTGTTTTATATAAGGAGATGTTATTATAAAGTTGAACAATTCTTATTTTGACATACTGCCAATTTTACAATTGGTCAATACTAATATAAACACTTAAAACTGATTTTTCGTAGTAGTATTATACATACGAGTACGTACGTATAGAAAGAAGAAATAAAATGGATAAAATGCAATCAAAGAACCTTTACAACTGGTTTGCTAGCTAATTGCTTGTAGACAGTTATTTACTTTTACTTAGACGACGCGTTTACACTACTGAAACAGGTAAATATTGAAGAAGAAAATAACAAAGTTACTCAAATATCATCATTAACTGCAAAGGAAGTACTTCCAAAGTGTCATTGAACACTTACTGTCTAACTACTGGACGTAACTCTGATATGGTTAATAAATTCTGAGAATAGTCAAATTATATGACGTCATAATAATAATTTACTGGCGTCGACGGCGGCTGACAAAAGAGGACGTGACTTGACTGAAATATTTCTTAGAGACTCCCGGTTTGATTAGCTGACGTTCTGTACTTTACATCCCTTGCTAGACATCCTTGAAACCTTCTAAAATATTTACTTTACAATAAAGCTCAAAGGGCTAACAACTTCGCTGATTGGAAATTCGAATGAGAAAGGGATTGATCAATTAAATCGTTGTTGTGGTATTATCATCTAAATAATTATAAATATAAAAGACTTTGTCCTGACGAACTAAACCGTTGGTCATAGACCAGTAACATTTGGCGGACGTATTATTATGTAGCCATGAAATATAATATATACACTAAGCAGATCGACAGTGGGAAGAAGTTCATATATCTGTATGTCAGGATCCTGTCAAATAGCAATCTATTTTTTCTGCCTGCCCCAGACAAGGACAAGGTGTTAGTGTATGTATATGTATTGAGTTTTAAGATTTGACTATATTTGATAGTCAAATCTTACATTTCACATTATATGACTAAAAACTGAAAGACAATCTAATTAAGTTTGCGGTCACGATCAACATGTCAAAGAGAGTAACATTTGACATCGTTCACGCTGTATTCGTAGGTTAATGGAATTTAATTTCAATAGGAGTTTATCAAATAAAGACTGGTTTCATCTCTATCTCCCTCAATACTTCTTATTTATTTTCCATATACCATTTTTATTGGTAGACACTTAAAAAATATAATTATTTCATAATAGCAAAAATCATTACTCTAGTGTACAGAATGTATGTTAATTTTATAAAGAGGAAAGATTTAATGGTTTTTTTTGTTGGTTTGTAATGATTTTAATATTTTTACCAATATAAAGCTATATTATCAGCAAGTAACATAGGCCCCTACTTTATTTTGAAAACGTACGTACGTACGTTGTTTGAAGCCAGGTATAAAAATTGACAAAGGTATTTACTTTCTATTGATAGTTCATAAAAAATGCGAAATATTTTATTAAAACCATTTTCTGTTGAAATTACTCATTAATTGATTGATCAAAATAAAAAGTAATTCCATCAGTATCATGATATTAATCCTTATCTAAATAAACCAAATAATAATTTAGGCTATGTATGTAGGTGCAAATTACTTTTAAATTGTTCAAATCGGTCGATTCGTTTTGAAGTTATGGAGAGTAATATCAAAGTCAAATTGTCGTTATATTGCAAACCATTACGGAAGTCTGCAAACACAAGTATCTTTACATTGTATACCTGCCGACCCTGTACGCTTAGATCTTTTTAACTATGCTACGAATTTTAATTTGGTTTTCATCAATGGATAGAGTGATTCAAGGGGAAGGTTTATATGTATAATAAATGCTTATTTTAGTAGAGAAGAGTCGAGAATTTCTAAGATTTGTAATATGATGTCGAAAAAAAATGTATACTTACATTGCAAACACTGACTAAATCTTATAAGATAGATCAAAATAATGAACTACGACACGTCTTTCTCTTAAGAGGGGTTATACTCGTTGTAACATTTTTCTTCTTTTACATTATAGAAAAATAAATGGGTTATTTACAAAGCAATTATAAACAATACGATCTGACAATATTCTGTAGTATAATTCATATATCCATACTTATTTTATAAAAGTTTGAAAGAAAGCGATTTGTTTGTTTGTTTCGCTTTCACGCCTAAACCACTAAACCGATTTATCAAAATTCTTTCACCAATGTAAAACTACATTACCTGGTAACCTCATTCACTCGGTGGAATGCAACGAAAGGATTGCTTGCCCTCGGTTTTCCGAAAACCGGAGGGTAAAAAGAGCCGTGAAAGGTATGTCTGATTCGATCAAGGAGGTTTATATGAACCGAAACATGCTTCTCCCACTGTTAAAAAAGTTTTTATTGGCAGAAAGTAAGTACCACAGATCAATAGTAATATATAAACTGTGTAGCCGTATTGTTATAATACCGTTTAGTGAAAATTGATGTTCAATCATCACATGTAGCGTTACCTTACGGTACAAGGGAGCCCATTATTATTTATTTTAAAATTGAGTTAATTTGGCATGACATAAAACGTACGTAAAATACTTTGGTACCACAAAATCTGATCTGATGTGACGTTCTAAATTGCGTCAAACTTAACAGGAAACAATATTGAAACAAATTTTAGCATAATTTCATTCGCTCCGTGACGCATCCTTTGACGAAGTTAAATGTAGCAAGAATAATAGCTTCTCATTAAAACTCTAATCTCGCTTGACACTCTTTCTCTCTGTTTTGTATAATAAATTCGATTACAATTTCCCATAAAGTTAAATTAAACCTAATTTCATAAAAATCTTAGTAATCGAGTTCAAGACTCAAGCGACTTCTTCGTTAACTTTGATATGTTAAACTATTTATTCCACAGTTTAGATTTCTATAATAAAAAACAAGTTTCTATCAAGCAAAATCTTACTTACATACATACGAAAAAAAAACTTTCTACAAAAATAATCATCACTTTGTTGAACCGTTTAATGAAAAACTTCCAAAACATTTGTCATGTATGTTGTATTATTGAATATAGAACAAAGCAAAACAAATAACATACACCTATTACAAATGTATCCATCCTTAATGCCTGACTAGCGTGAGGACCTTTTTTATTTAAAAAATATCACCAAAGATTAGAAATAAATTTGCTTTTTTTTGTATAAACACACACGGCAAATACTTTGTGGTATCCGAAGTGAAATGGACAGAGTAAAAGTGCCCTCAATCTGGCCATTTTAGTAAACCCGTACAGACATCCGAAATGGGATGGTTACTAATCCTGGGATAATGGTGAGGGTGGGAGAAGATAGATTAATGAAGACACATTGCTGTAATATACAATATACAAAATAATTTTATTTCATTGTCAAATTTCTTCATAATATAGTTTTTTAGTGAAATGAATTAATGTAAAAAATACAAACATAATCATCATAATGAAAAGCCAATTATTATAATTGATGATAATGATACATATATATAAGTGCAGATAATGTGTATATACAATTCCTAATAATGGCGCACTTATTAGAAATTCAATGTCTAGAATGTTCCTACCTCAATGTATTACAAGAGCAATTTCTCCATTTTTTTTTTTTGATAAATACGTGTTAAAGCAAAAACAATCAATATTTTCTAATAGTAGTAAATCTCTTTTTAATGTGTGATTAATTAAATTAGCCTTTTAAAGAACTTAGTATCCAATAATAATAAACTATACTAATAAAAAAATCTATTTTAAATAAATATCCTTTGTATCCAGCAGTAAACACTTTCTTATCGTAACAATACTAACCCACCATGCAAACATCTTATCGTTTAGTATTATTGAGTCAGGATCTTTATGAAGCATATAAACAGCTGCCATAAAAATATCACGTCATGGCACATTATGAGAACAAGATAGCGATCATATTGAGAGGGTCTGTACGACCAACCATCCAAATATATGCGTACCATTAATCTAATAAAAAAGGTTGCCTTTGTATTCCCGACACGGGTTACTCTTGAGCCGGTTTTATATGTATTCACAAATTAGAGTCTGGTTAGATATGTAAGATTACATAACTTTATTCCGAATCAGAAGAGGACAGATTTGAACTAATTGGAAAAAATAGCACACTTTTAAGTCACTGAACGAAAAACTATCAGTTTTTTAAATTATATGGCCAAATTTTATTATTTTTTAATTTTTTATTAGTCATCATCAGTAGCAATAGTAGGCTATATAATAAGTGATAAAACAGCAATATTTTTATTCCAATGATAATAGTTAGCGAGAAACCAAAGCCACTAGTATATTGCAGAAATTTCATGGTTGAGTTATGTTGAATCGTCGGGAGCGACGATTCAAGATAACTCGCAACAGGAGGCATAATCAACCGATTTGATGACAATTTACCACATTTAGCAAATTGTCAAAGCAGCAAATTGAATTTTTACTTATTTACCTATATGCCATGCATTGCATATGCATTTGCAGATGTAATATCACTTTTCCATATATGTTTATGTGCATAATCACCAAGATGTGCTCGTACATGCACGAGAATTTTCTCGTTTGGTACAAATAAGATACAAGAACCCGTAAAATAATTGACCAAACAGCTTTTCTGACCTTTTTTCGACGGATGAGTTTATTAAAATGACGTTTTTATTTACGATGATTGATAGCAAAATTCTTTTGCTTTGTTATTCTGGTGGAATAAAATTGATTTTTTATACAAATGGCGTAAATTTGTAACGAAAAATATACACACTAATGTGTGATCTACACTAATGTGTGATCTTTATATTAATAGCTCTAAAACTAGCTAGCTAATACAAACTCAATAGTAATGGATACATTTTTCATTTTCATTTAAATATTTCTTGTGATTAGTTTTCAGGCAGATTAACCAAATTTTGATCTGCTTGAGAAAATTTTCAGAAGTTTAATATTTAGTACGTAAAAAGGTCTTTTAATGTAACGATATATAAAATTCCTATGGCTATCTTAATACTTTTATTTTGACTATTGTAGTTCTACTACTAACAAAAAAATTCTCGATATTAAGTTTACTTATAAGGTTTTAACGAAATTTGGCTTTAGTCATGTGTATAATGGCTACTTAAATGTTATTTGATATTAGAAAATATTGTAACAAGTTTACTTATTTCCAAGTTTTTCTTTGTTTAAAATTCATACAACTATTAAGAAAAGTCTAACACACAACACTCGCAACGTATAGCTAAATCTTTTAGCAGTAGATTTTAGTTAGTAAAATGCCCTCTGGTAGTACTAGAACCACGTTATCGTCTTTCTCAATTTTGTTAAAACTTGGCTAAAGTTGCACTTTTACAGCTTTACCTCAGCTCTCTTTCAGTTTTTAGTAATTTGTTAATTCCTTCATAAGTACAACTTATTCATAAATGGCTTCCTTGCGATCCATTATTAACAAATGTTGCACTGTGAGTATTAAAATCGATTTTATTTTAAACTCGTTGCCAGAGAAAGGTTTAAGGTTGTCTTAAACCTTTACGAATTTATTTCTGAGATGAAAAATTGTTCTTAAACATCACAAAAAGCGCGTACGCTTCAATGAATTCCCTCTTCAAGAATATTTAAATAAATTTAGATTAAGAGCCTTGAGAATATAATTAAGCAAAGCAAATTTGATTTCAAAACAAAAGAACTCAAATAAAGAAAGACATGATCTCTGACCCGTCTTCAAAAGTAATGACAAAAGAAGACCATTTAATTATATCAGAACTTAAATTAACAAACAAGCCTAAAGATAAAATATTGTGTTTTTAAAGTACCCGCTATAAATATTACGTATGATGAAAATCTCCAAAAAATAATAGAAAGAGAAATTGTGACCATTATGTTCCCGTATTATGTTCCTCTATTTTGCTTTATCGATTAGTTCCTGTCAATATCCCATTAATTTATTTTCTAAGCGGGAGCCCATAAATGAAAAGGTCAAGGCTATACTGAAGTGCATGAAAGTAAACACAATCGTGAAGTTACCATGAGTGAACTGAATTGTGGCAAAACTTACGTAATTTCCGTAAAACGCAGACCATTTAATCGAGATCAAGAGCACAAATTTTGATGTCGTTGTAGGATCTTTGTAATGGAAGATTAAGCCTGAAAATGAAGCCACATAAAGATATAATAGTCAGATATATTATACTCAAAAGATTCAACGTTTTTAGGGTACTTCATGTGTGAAAGGTTGATTTGTGTTGAACAGATGGCAGTTAGTACCGCTTCAGTCCAGTGCAATTATAATTTAGGTAACCCTAAAAGTGAGAGTCTTGAGGGAGCAATAGGTGGTCAGCACAGACCGCTCTTAATTAAGGACCACCGATAACATATGGCCTACCAAAGTTTAAGCATAGCTTTTCATACTTTTGAGTGTGGCTCGTAGTCTCGTAGCTCGCTACATACATTTAATAGGTTCAGTTTTATTTTGAGCACGTTTCGCAAACTTTGTATATTGCAGAATAAATGACGGAGGTCGCAGAACGACCTCCGTCCTCCAAAAGCGCAGGCCTGGGGGTGACAGGTGAGGCCATCTATCACCCTAGCAGAAGCAGGCCGGGGTGGCGGCGAGCGCGTTGCGAAGCGCGCTCGCTTCCAGGGAGCACAGGGAACATGGGGTTTCCACACGGGGGGCGGTTGTCTTTCTAGGGTATACCTGGTTCCCCGGCTATTAGTACCCGAGACAGCGTGCGGTTTTAGTCGGTTCGAGTCCGACATGCCACCGATAGGTGGTATCCGAGGAGACTTCCGCACGCAAAAAAAAAAGGGGACTGACTCAAACGATAGTTATTAATCAAAGTATTGTTTATTGACACTAAGGGACTTAAAATGTCATTAAAAATTATACGCATACCATAATTTTTCAATAATCCCAATTTATAATTAAACATTTGGTTATCAAATAGTAAATTCTTATTTGTGTCTAGACAATATGCATGTTTATGTGTTGTGATGTCCAAGTAGAGAAGGTTATTGAAATTTCCAACCCTCCAGTTATACATATTTGCATATTTAGTATTCTTGTGTGTTGGAAGGCCTAGTTTAATGTTTGTATGCGTAATTTCTTGAAGTACTTCTCTTATATTGAATAAGAGGTCAAAATAGTTTTATGTAGTCGTAAAATCTGATTTTCTCAACTATTATTTCTCTTCTTCTCTACAACACAACAATCTGTCATGGTAAAGTTTTCTATTTTTTTATGTAAGGTATTTTGTGACTCTGTTTAAAAGTATTTTTAGCAATTGATCTTATTTTATTATATTTGTTCTCACTAATGATTTTTCTTTTGCGTGATGATATCGGAGTTTTAAAATTTGGACGTTGAGGTGATGAGCATAATTTTTTGTAGGCATCAATTGTTTTAAATGATTTCTGTAGATCAGTTTTTAGTTGCATATTGTCACTGTTTACATTGTCAATTTCTTAATTTGCACTCATCAATTTGCATAGTTAATTCCTGTATTTTCTCATTTAAATCACTTATTAACATACTATGTCTTTCCCACTTTGGTTCTGCAAGCTATTGTGAATGCTCATAATACACTCGGTTCCAAAAATTACGGGTCAATCACAAAAATTGAAATACCTCCAGAACTGTAAAAGTTAGATCAATGAAATAAAAAACAGAATAAAGACTTTTTAGTTGCGCTTCTTATAGCATATTATTTAAACTGGTTGATGAAAAAAACTTCGTTAGAAAAACAAAATTTAAAAAAATGACTATTTTTAAAAACAAAATCTTTGTTTCATTTCATTATAGATGCTTTCCATTTCTATTCTGTCACAAAAAAAATTATCGTGATGGTCTTCCACGTGCATAATTATTATTCTGTGAGGTGAAGCATGGCAGTCACGCTAGAGGAATGTACCAGAATCCTAACTTTTTTGGAACTTGGGCGGAGCCAGCATGAAACAGCCAGAAACATTGGTGGCGTACGGCTGAGGCTCCGTACAAGTTCGGGCTGGGATTTCTACTGAGGCCCGCACCGAGCTGGTACTCATTCAAAATGGAACTCTAAATGCAGAGAGGTACGTGTAAGAGATCCTCAATGAACATGTAGGTCCTTTCATGGCCAGGATGGACCGTCATGGCATATTAATGCATGATAATGCGCGTCCTCATACCGCCAGAATTGTACATGACTACCTTGAAGAGGTCGGTATCGAACTCATGCAGTGGCCAGCGCGAAGCCCGGACTTAAACCCCATCGAGCACGCCTGGGACGAGCTTCAGAGATGCGTGAAAGGTCGAAACCCCCCACCAATCACGCTTCCCGAGCTCAAACAAGCACTGGTGGAGGAATGGGAAGGTATTCCTCAGCACCGGCTCCGAAATTTGGTGTACAGCATGCCTAATCGCCTGGAAGCTGTCAGAAGAGCTCGTGGAGGCAATACAAAGTATTAAATGAAGAAAGTGATGAAAAACAGCAAAGAAACAATCATAAAAAAATTTAATCTTAAGAAAAATATGACTACTTTAGTTTTTTTTTTAAATTTAGAGATAAGTTAAGAGTTAGAGAGTTTAGATTTAAGTTTTTTTTTTGTTCTGTATAATTAAATTCTCAATTGAACAGTCTTCGTTTCATTAGGATGGCATACGTAGTTCGGGAGATATTCGGGTTTATGTGACTGACCCGTTATTTTTGGAACCGAGTTTAGTTGAATTAAACGAAGATTCTTCATATTTATTTGTATAGATAAATCATTGACTGAGCTTGTTCAGCGAGGTTTGCGATAAGTTTTATTATTAATATCGGAATCCATGTTTTTGTTTGTGATTTTTTGTAGCATCTCTAGTGCCTGCACTATCACGTAGTTTTTTTAACTTTGTGTAATTTGATGAATATGTTCTACCAAATGATTCCTGTTTTTAGTAGTAATATGGGATACGTTTACAAAAAGAGATCTATAAGTGTGGTTCGAACCGTCATCACGTAAGCCGACTCCTGGTCACGTTACGCTATGAGAAGCATACTATCTTCAGTTAAATTTAGCGTTGCTTTATAAGGCAAGTGATTTTAAAAACCACGAATGACCCATAACATAACTTAAGATTTTTTTTACATTCTTGACACTTTGTAGCAGAAAATGAGTTTACTTCTTTACTTAATATCACTTTTTAATGCCGCTTTACACATTGAATGTTACTATTCTTATTTCTAATGATATTTAATACTGTTAACGTTCACTGAATTTTGAATAAATATAGTTTTGTAATGCTTATCGTTTAGGTCTTTTTTATTTTAAACAATACTGATTTTACAAGTTTGCTAACATACACACACTTTTCAAAAACTATTTTAAGATATATTAAGGTACAACTAATAATGATAACTATTTATTATTATTATTTGATAGTGATTTGATAGTGACGTCCCTCCCAGATAGCGCCATCTTACAGAAATGACGGCTTCGGACTTCCTAATAACAGGAGTCCCCGGATCCCTCCTATTACAGGCGCAGAGTAGCACACCGTGAGGTTTTAGTCGGTCCAATTCCGACACACCACCACACCTCAAACCCCGGTGGGGTGACGGCCCAAGGGGGTTTTAAAACGTTAAAAAAAAAGGATTTGTTTCAAGTTATCTTTCTCTTTGCAGTGCTGCTGCCCTGCAGAGTTTTCTCCCTTTGACGCCTCTTACGAAACCTTCTGGATGAATAGCGGTGGTGTCATTACACGGATGCACATACAGGTGTATGCAAATTAGTTACAGTATATTTTTTTGGTAAACAAAATAAAAAAGTAAATTTAACATTTCAATTTGTGTAAGTTTTCATAGCCTTTTGTAAAACCATTGCTATAATATATTAATTTAATTTGATTATTATTATTGCTTGTTTCACAAAAATAAATGTTGTAGTCTTATGAAATAATCTGCTTGTATAATAGTAAATACTCTTTATAAATTGAGACTAAAGAACTCAATACTTAAAATATAGTATAAAAAATCAATTACAAAGTTCGACAGACATTGCGATATCCACGCAGTCGTATAGGGCATATGTCGACCTAATTTTCATATGCGGATGATTTGGGATCATTATTCATAAATGTACAAAAGCCGAACAACAAAAGCCCACAGAAACATTTTCGTCACTAACTGATCAGGAATAATTAAACGCGTAAGACGGTATGTTATGTTGATTAATGACACTTGATTAATGATATGGATACTGTAGTCACGAAACTTTTTATTGAACCATGGTTGTGATTTGTGAGCCAAGTTCATATTCAATCTGCTAATTAAAATACTTAATAGTAATAATAATGTAAAATAATAATAATATAATAGTAATTTCACGAGAAAAATAAATTCAGCACTATCTGCAGCCAGACCAGTAATAGTTCTAAAATTCTACTAGGAACAGACCCTCCATGAAAGTTCGACCTAGGTTTTGCAGGTGATTTGGTCGTCATTGATAGAATTGCAAATAGCTCATGTGAACAAGAAGATATAACTTTAACGACATATTTTTTTCTCTGCATCACCCGAATATTGCATGGCAGAGAGTTTCTAAGTAATAAAAGTAATATGCTGAAATTATTTGTCTATTATTTATTTACTGTTGCGTATTATTTATTAACTTATTAAGTGCTCGTTACTTACTTTGCTAGCGATCTCGAAGGTTCTACACTTTCTTGTCGTATGTCAATATTAAAACTATGCACTTTTTCCTTTTAACATTATTCCGCTGTATATAATATACCAATTACATAAAGCGTACAGAAATTATTCAAGTATTGCGCTCCTTGTCGCACTAACGTATTTAATTTCATATTTCGGTATCACGTTGTCTGGAACATCCTTGCAAACTTCAAACACACTCAACTAAGTTGCCCGTTGTTTAGTACAACCGCTTAACCGTTTACAGGGTACTTATCTAGTATAATACTCCTAATATATATGTATTCATAACATGATAACAGAAGCTGCTTCGCCTCTATAAGACCGTCCATTGTTTCTGAAAGCAAATGAGAGGCCTTAAAGTACTCCGTAGGCTACAATCTAAGCAAAACACTATAATAAACAATGAAAATGCTTGTTTTGGGCTTTACGTCTTATTAATGATATGAATATTCGTTAATTTAATAACTCATTTTAACGTCAAAGTTTACAATGATTATCGTAAAGTAAAGATTCCATAATGGAACAAGGATCACAGACGTATACGTTGATAATCATAAATCTCAGCAAACAAGGGTTCAGAAAAGGCCATAAAATAGATACCTTTCATCTCTATTAAAAAAACTGTGTCCGAGAGAATAATATTCAATACGTACGTAGGCTGAACACAAAAATTCTTTCAGTTCCATCATTTGCTTAGACATCAAAGATATTTCAATAAGATGGTCGTAAAACTCCAGTTATTGTATTCAATCTGAAAAAGCCAACATTTTGTATGTAAGTTCCTTGTTTAACATCTCATTCACCTTGAAATATATCACAAACTGAAGATTTATGTAAATATATCGAAATGTATATGTACAATACTGTTATCGAAAATAGAATAGATTTGTTCCATTTAGTACGTCGACCCTTCCCCAGAATACTTTCTAAGGAAAGGTCGACGTAAATGAATCAATGAACGGAGATTGGTCACTGGATATTAGTTGAAGGTTGATAATGGTTAGTTCTTCGACGTGACTGTTACTTTGTAAACCTAATGCTTCATCAAATTATTTTTCTTCATGTTTAAAAAAATTCCGTGATCTAATGTTTCTGCGAAAAATCTTATTTTTAATAAGTAGTAATGTCAGTAAAGAGTAATAACGAAAAAAAAAAAAAACTTATAGGTACGATTCAAAAATACAATACAATAGCATATTCTTATCAAAAAAGCCTACCAATATATAATCTCGCTGTTAATATTTTATTTGCGAAAGAACATAACAAACGAGGAGAGTACTATATTCATAATATTTGAGAGAGACAGGTTATGATATTAACGGTGAGTAGAGAACAGATATATGCACATACAGTAGAACTCATCAGAAGGGGTTCGTGGCTAAGTGGTATCCAAGTAAATTAACACATTGCAAAGTTAAGCAATCCTAGACAGGTTAGTTTATGGATGGGTTGCCTCGGACAGCACGTAAGCCGTAGGTCCAGGTTGCCATACGAATATCTGTAACATAATTATGCCACTCCGTTCCTGCCGGCAGTACGGCCCGACGGCGAACGCGGCAAGGGCCACTTTGCCCCCGTATTTTAAACCTCTAATATCATCTAAAACATTTTAATGATATGCTGTAAAGCGCAATTTTAACCTATATTAAATGCACAACGTATCTAATGTATTTAATTGAATAAGGAATAATAATGTATTCTTAGCCATATTTTTTTGGCAAAGTTAAAACATAAAGTGTTTTATCTTTAGGAGATAAACATATAGGTACCATTGCGGACTTTTTGTAGATCTTTTTAAGATATACAACTCCATAGTACATTATTTTGGTCTATTTCGTAAGGTTTAACCAGCGTTTGCAATGTAAGTGCACAAAAACATCTTTTTTATGACAAATCTCGGATTTTCTCTACCATAATATGCAGGTATTATACATATAAAAAAAAATCTATAATAACTCTCTCTATTGGAGAAAACGGCACTAAAATCCGTTGCTTAGTTTAAAAGATCTAAGCAAGTGCGTACGTACTTATTACACAGATTTCGGTCTAGCTCCCATCCGCTCAAAGCGTGTTACGCGCGATAAGGAACTTCGTTCCAAAAATGTATTTAGTGAACGTGTATTTAACATTAAGCTAGATGTACTGCCAAGTTTATAGACCTGCTATAAAAAATATTGCTTTAAAAATAAATACTTTGCAATGATCAAATATATTTTCAACTTTATGACGACACAAGTTACAAACATATCGATAAAATAACAGCACGAAGGTATGTACAGTATCATATATACTTCTAAAAGTGCGTTAAAGTGCCAGTTCCCATTTTGCCGCCTAATAAAATAGAATGGAACATATTTCTCCTATACAGTGTTAAAGATAGGCTAAATACAATTTTTGATACTAAGAAGACATCGCTCAAACTAAAACAAAGACCTTCCATTCACACACTCACACACGTACATAAAACATATTTTATGTGCTCTTAAGATGCTTTTAAGATACAACCTTTATTTTTCGTTTTTGCGCTTCTGCTACGAAAACATTTTTGGTAAAAGCAGTTGATTTGAATATTATACAAATATATATAATTTGAACACATCAGAGGTTCGAAGATACTTTTTCGAAAACAAAATAATATTGAATGTATCCACTCTTTTTACATCCATAACATAAAGATAACACAGAATAAATACACATGTGAAATATTTATAGCCATTCGAATAAATAATGCATATTTTCAAGGAAATTATATAAAAACAATGATGTGAATTTGAACACATACTTATTTTTAACTTGACCATGTAAGAAAATTTTGCAAATTGTTACAAAAAATAACAATAGTAATTTTAGTTGAAATTGTAACTTGAACATATTGTTGTAATGTTGATTAATTTTGCCGTTAGGTGTCACTTACATTTTGGTGATCCGTCTATATGTTTGACCGTTTGAAAAAAAAACAGAAACACCTTGAAAAATTTTAGGTGAGAGAAGATATCTGAGGGCATGGTACTGCCCCCGCCAAGTCTCCAAGCTGGCGGTAGCTTGGAGACTTGGCCGGGGCTAGGACTAGGTGGGCGTAAGATGAAAAAATTATTTCGCTACTTAAGGTGAAAAATTTACAGTATTTTTCTGTTATACACCAGTTTTTGTACTAACGAAATAGCGAAGCCACATATATTGACTAAGGTGTAAAGTTTTTGAAGTTAGGGCTTGTAAAGTTAAGAGTTAGAAGTTTGGCTCTACATGAGACCTAATAACTATTTGATAGTGCGAGCCATATGGAGAAGTCCTGGTAACATTTTACATGAAAATATAATAATATAATATTTTGGTGAGATTACATAATACGGCTTAGGGCCAGCGCAGACCGAGAAGAGCGTAGCGGAGAGGATTTTTTCAAGACACTCGAAAATAAAGTTTAAAAGTATTGTTTTAAAATGCATACATGATTGAAGATGACAAAAACACATTTCGCCCTCGCGGCGTACTTATCGTCACAACCATCAGCATTTGAAATTTTTCATGATTTATTTTATAAAATATGTATAATTCATTTTGTAAAACCGTACACACATTTTAAAATTTACCAAAAAAAAATTAGCTTTCTTGATAACATTATTCGATCCACAGTCTTCGTCTCACTTATTTTGTTAATATGCTCATCCTTCTCTTTTTGTTTAGCCAAAAGCGCAATTATAATTATATCCCAGTCCAACACAGTTGACGTCTATTAGCGTTAAACTTTCGATGCAGACTAGTCTGACCCTTAGGCGTCGTAGATGCTCAAGTGGGTTTAGATTTGGACCTACCCAGTACTATATGACCAGAACCCTTTTCCCTCACGAGTAAATATAGGATAATCCTTTATTTCTCTCGATAACTTTATTTCAAGGATATCTATTCTCTGGTTATTTTTTTTAGTATTTGTGAAAAAATTTATCGACTTTCTAAGTAGGACTTGTGATGAAAAATTAGTAATCGAATAAAAGATTACTTTCGTTTGTGTTTCAAATTGTTTAACAAATCATTTTGATAGCTAAAACCTACATAATCTCATTGTAACAAAAGCATATATTCTGGTAATATAATATTTACGTTGTGTGGGCTGGCGGAAAGTCAGTCCGTAAATACTCCCACGCCATTTGTTATTAATATTGGTAAAAATTATTACTAAAATAATTAAGCTTTTACCCTAAAATATTGAATAATTACGCAGATTATGTTAAGGGCACTGCTGTTCAATGGTAAGACCTATTAATTAAAAATATCAAATGTTCGTCTTTAATTCAAACACCACATTGTAAGCCAGCCATAGTGCGAGCCTTAGAGTCGATAATAATTTAAGTGAGGAACAAAACATTAGGTACAAACACGTTCGTGTGCTACGCGGACGACACACTCGTGACGGCGCGCGGCAAGACGCACCACGAGGCAACCCTGAGGGCCACGGCCGGGGTTGCCCAAGTCGTTGAGCGTATCCGGCGGCTGGGTCTCGAGGTGGCTCTGCACAAGTCCGAGGCCCTGTTCTTCCACGGGCTTCGGAGGAAGCCGCCTGAGGGATCTAGCCTCACGGTAGGAGGCACTCGCATCGGCATCGAGCCCTCGATCAGGTATCTGGGGCTCGTACTCGATGGCCGATGGGACTTCGGATATCATTTCCGAGGTCTGGTCCCCAAGTTGGTTGGGGCAGCGCGTGCGTTGGCGCGGCTGCTGCCCAACATGAAGGGACCCGATGACTCCTGCAGGAGACTCTACTCGGGGGTTGTGCGGTCCATGGCCCTTTACGGGTGCCCGGTATGGGCGGGGGCCCTGAAGGCCAGCAACGTCGCGATACTGCGACGACCGCAGCGAATGCTGGCCATCAGGATCATAAGGGGGTACCGCACGATCTCCTTTGAGGCAGCGAGTCTCCTGGCCGGAACTCCACCGTGGGACCTGGAGGCGAGAGCCCTTGCGGCACTGTATCAGTGGCGCAAGGAGGCGCAGGGGTTGGGTCGATGCCCCGAGATTCGAGAAATCGATGACCGGAAATCCCAACTCCGCCAGGTCATCATAGGGGAGTGGAGGGAACGACTCGGGCAACCGAGCGCTGGGCACGCCGTCATTGCGGCGGTAAGACCCGTTATGGAGGATTGGCTCGAGAGGCGTCACGGGACCCTCTCATACCGATTGACGCAGGTGATCACTGGGAAGGGATGTTTCGGAGATCACCTGTGTCTGATCCGCAAGGAGCCAACGCCTGAGTGCCACCACTGCGATGGCCAGACCGAGGACACGGCTCTCCACACGCTGGCAGAGTGCCCGGCGTGGGTTGAGCAGAGGCGAGACCTCGTGGCGGCCATCGGAGTGGGAGTTCTCTCGCTCGATAGCCTGATTGCGGCTATCGTGCGGAGCGAGAGTGCGTGGAACTCTGCCGTCTCCTTCTGCGAGCAAGTTATGCTCGCGAAGGAGACGGCGGAGCGGGACCGGGAGAGGTTTAGAACTCTCCCGGCCCGCCAGGCCCGGGCACGGGCCAGGCAGCGCAGGCGACTCAGGCGCCGGAGGTCGCAGAACGACCTCCGTCCTCCATAAGCGCAGGCCTGGGGGTGACAGGTGAGGCCATCTGTCACCCTAGCAGAAGCAGGCCGGGGTGGCGGAGAGCGCGTTGCGAAGCGCGCTCGCTTCCAGGGAGCACAGGGAACATGGGGTTCCCACACGGGGCGGGGGTCGTCTACTCGTCTGTAGATGACCCGAGGTATGTCGGGGCACCAGGGCCTTCCTTTCTAGGGTATACCTGGTTCCCCGGCTATTAGTACCCGGCGAAGGCGTGCGGTTTTAGTCGGTTCGAGTCCGACATGCCACCGACAGGTGGTATCCGAGGGGATTTCCGCACGGAAAAAAAAAAAATAAAAAAAAAAAAAAAAAGGTACAAACACGTAATACACGTCTTACTCATCACTGTAGAGACCAAAATACACCACTAACATCCTGCATAAGGGATACTAAAACTTATGAGAAACACCTGACACGGCGATATTGACGGCATTACTCAATAAACACAAACAAAAGTAACGAACCGTATGGGGTATCTATAAATAAACATCTAGACATAACAAAGAATAAATTTACAAAGCATTATTTTCCCCTATTTCTTGAAATGGTTTTGTTTGTTGACATTTTGCCATTCCACCAATATAAGTGTGGTAAACGGAGCTTTGAATACTTTTCATGACCAGCCAACCATAAGAAGTAACTGTAGGTCGATATCGGCATCGATATTTACTCGTTACATCTCCGTAATAATGCCTAAAATAGGTATTCTAAGAATACGGTCTCATACATTTTTGTTGTTTAGAAAGCGTCCTGTCTTTTCTGGTATATCCTAATTTCAGGTTTTTATGAATACCTTGGTATATCTTGTATCACGGGAGATAAATACAAACTTAGGAAAGCTATTTGTAGATCATAGAAATTTTAAATAAAAAAACAAGGAATAAAACTCAACCACCTGATGATGGTGACCCTAGTAGTTGAATTTAATTCATTTAGTTATTTTTTGTTTATCTATAGTTATAGTTTATAAATAGTTTCATAAATGACTCCAACTGTTATCAATGGCAAGCTATAACAGCTTTCCGTGTCATGTCAGCATACAACTACGTGTATATGCAATGAACGCGTGTAGTTTTATGTAACCCTTTTCACGACTTTTAAAAAAAAAACTTCAACTTGCATTATGAATAAATTTTATGTAGGTATTTTTAATTTCGCAGCGAGTGCTGGCCACCAGGGTCATAAAATTACGCATCGCACGATCTCCTTTGAGGCGGCGAGTCTCCTGACCAGAATTCCACCGTAGGACCTGGAGGCGAGAGCCCTTGCGGCGCTATATCAGTGGCACAGGGAGGCGCGGGAGTTGGGTCAGAGTCCTGAGACTCGAGAAATTGAGGACCAGAAATCCCAACCCATCGGGTCCTCGTAGGGGAGTGGAAGGAACGACTTCGCGCGCTCGTCCTTTCGGGAGCTAAAAGGGAACCTGGGGGTTCCCACACAGGAGGGGGTCATCTACCCGCCGTAGATGGCCCGAGGTACTTTGGGGCACCAGGAATTTCCTTTTTCCACATAGCCACTGGCGGGTGGTATCCGCGGGGATTTCCGCTCAGAAAAAAAAAGAAAAAAAGGTATTTCTAATTTTAAACAAGTATTTTACGTATTAATTTATAAAAATATAAAAGTTGAGTATATTTATTTAGCTTAGCAACATTTTATTAAAATACAGAACTAGTATACAATGACAAATGTTTAAATTGGGTTTACTAGAAAGATACTTTAGAACAATTTAAAATAAAAGTTAGTTTTACTTGAAACGACTGCTCGAAAAACACTCTACACAAGTCACAAATTGCTGTTTTCAGAAATATGAAATCTCTGTTACACAAATACCAACAAAATCCCATTACAGTGCAATCTAAAATTCATCCTTTGAGAGCAGAAGTAAGTTCCAGTTTCTAGTTAAAAATGAAAATGGCAAAAATATTCTGATGGATACATTAAAAGTAGTCATTGTTTTGTAGCATCTGTCAGCCGTATCAAGCCACATTTCACGAAGTATAACCCCTTGAATAACAGGTGTGTCAACCTTCTGCAACAGTGCTCTTAATGACGTTCAAGGACGCCCTGTTTTATTTTAAGAAGATTAAGAATATTTTGCTTATACGTAATCGTACATGACTGTAGCAACTCCTTCCTAGTTGCTACGGTCATGTAATCAGTCAGTCAATCTTAGAACTCACTGTACTTTTACTAATATATATCTGAATGCAGATAAACGTACTTAAATACATATTTCTAAATATATACATATTATAGATAAATTACAGAACATGTGATCGTGTGCTCATCCCACAATTATTTGTCCTGGGTAGGCATGGAATCCACCGGTCAGGGTCAGTAACCACTTGACTAACAGGCCACTCAAAGTCAAGAGTTACAGTATCTGAGGAGTGATATTTTTTGCCCCATACTATTAATAGTACGGTTAGTGGTACCATTGACACGGAATATAATAGGAGGTACTAAATGTCGCTGATAGAAATGCTTACCAATTATGAAAGACTCTTTGAATATCATTACCTTATGCAGAAACAGCAACAGAAAGTGAGGATGCTCCGAGCGGTTCTAGAAAGTAGGCCAACAGTAAATGTTGGAAAGGTACATATTTACCAAGCACCGCTAAAACTTTCATTGCGCAATACAGGAATTGTAGTCACTTAGTTAGATTTAATCAAAAATCATTTGAGGTTACCGGAACTCTAATCCCCCTTACCCCTGATTCTGGGGGAAAACTCAATGGCCAGTAACTTGAGTTGCAGTCGATGAACGGCGGGAGTCACTTACCATCTAGTGACCAGTCTGCTCGTTTGCGTGATCGAGGAAGGCAATGAAAATGCATGCAATAAAGTACACAAGAGATATTAACAAAAATATTTCTCATCATCTTTATTTACACAATTTCTTTACACACATATAATTTGTTACTACATTACAGGTTTAACTATTTCTAATACAAAATTGGTACGTAACATTTTCCTTTGAGAAGAACCACTTACACACTAACATTAACATCGTAGAAAATGGACACCCTATTACAATTTCGGTCCTGTTATACCACTCTACAACACCCTTGAATTCAGTAAATGCCTTTAATTATTTAGAAAACGAATTCTGATGGAATAACTTTCAGTTTTATGTATGGCATATATTCTTTGTATTACTTCTCAGCTTTTCCAGCAGTAATTTTTAGATTTAATAAATCATTTCTTACAACCCAACATACATACTCATTGTATTCGTTCACTGTATACCATTCAGTGCTTTAATGTTAAACTAAATATGTAGTTGAAGAAAAAAAAAATTAGGCCTACGGGAAAAAACACATTTAATTTGGTATATATTTTACAACATACCTATATGTAATATTCATCCTACATTTTTATAAGAATTATTCATGTGTAAGCCTCGTGATAAACGATATGGTTTATACTTGGAACTTAAGTTGGCTTTAGAACCTTAAAATATATATGACATTTGAGAACACCAAACAAAATGACAAGGACTAATGAAAGGATTTCTGCTACAGCTACATATATTATGAAAGCCTTTGTGTTTCATTTCAGTAATAAATAAAGATTCACACACAGTCACATTAGTTACTCGTATGTCAAAGGAATTACATTGAATTCACTTGATAACTTTTTTTGTTAACAATATGGATCGGGCGAACGTTCAAAGCTTCGTTAGGGATCGAGTTAAAATTTTACATAAATTTGCATTTCCTTATGTTTTTTCTATTACACGATCAAAGTTTAAAATTACCAAATATATACACACAATGACAAAGTTGCTACTGTTCTATTATAAAAAGTCTAAAATATGTAAAAAATCACGCCTCGATTCAAAATAAAATTTATGACATGAATATTGACAAGTTACAAAACCCAATTTTCTAAAGGTAATCTTCTAACATTCTTCATCACGGTAGATACACAGAAGGCATGAATTTTATATTACAGGATATCAATTTCCAGCTTACGATTATGTGTAAAATATACCAGAACATATTGATGTATTAAATGCGGTTCAGAGCCTATCTATATATAACGCGACTACGCTGTCGGGGATCGGTTTTAACCTATTAATACCTTACATACGTTTGGGATATTTGATCACACATCCAATAGGTAACACAATAATATACTGGATTCATCTATTATATTCAACATCACACATTTAGTACTACACAAATATATTATTACTACAGAAAGGAGAACTGTGAGTTTATAAACGCAATTGTGCACACATATGTACTTACAAATATTATTTTGATTATAAAACATTTACTTAGCTGTATATAAATATTTATTACTTGCACAAAGAACTTGCTCGTAAAGTGAAAAATATTATATATAGTAAAGTGTCTCTAGAAATAACTGACTAGTTTGATCTCTAAACATCTAATACATTTCACTAATATGTCTCTTCACATGTATATATATACAAACTATTGATATGAAAAATAACCTACTGAGTTGAAGGAATATAAAGCTATTTTATAAATATTATTTTACCTTAATATATGACACCTAAACAACTGTCACAGATATAGTACTACATTACAAAAATTGACAATTACAAAAAGTATAATATTTATAAATGTAATAGGAGATATTCAAGAAGTTTATTCAATAGCAACTAAGCACATTTTTAAGAAAAACAAGCTGATATAACGAACCCAAATATGGAGAACGAAGATCTAAGAAAATCTTGTTAGATCTAAACGAAAAATGAACATAAAACAATTTTAAGTAATAGCAGTCCAAAGTGGAGATGGAAGTGTTTTCCAATTAAACGTTAAGTCAGTAAGTTTCTTTAATTGAATGATTTTTGGGTCAGAAGCCAGCTCAGAGCCTTTTATTGTCATTCTTTATAAACTCAAACAGTAATACTAAGCCTTATTAATTTATTACGATGGCTTAACAAAGGACACACACATCATTTAACTGTTTAAAATCTGTCATCCTTAAATGTTTCTTAGTGCAATTCTTGTGTTTACTCCTTTAAGAACTATAAAATCATCAAACTTTAGACTGTGTCTGAGTACAATTTACCCATTTATTATTTTGGCATTTTTTTAAATAATAAAGTGAATTTGTTTAGTTAATTAAGTGCAGGTGATGTAGAACGCCCGTAAAATGTACTTTCCATTATTTTAAAATGAAGATTTTATATTTGGCTCACATATAATATACGGTTATGCAACTGCGTGTGAAAATATATATATTTTATGACAAAAACATTTATAACTGAAACGTTCATCAATCATATTTTTTCAAATACTTACTACATTTTGTAATCCCTTATCATGAAAGCCATATTTAAGGTGACATCCATTAATAACGTGAGAAGTTAAGGGGAGTGGATTAGGGGAATCTCACCCAATCGATGTAGGCGAGATGGAGGTCTCGGCAAATATCACGTATTTTTTATTACATTATAATAATAATGTCTAATTATAAGAAAATGCAAACGTCACAAAGCAACCCAGTAGGACTTTGACTGTGCTCATGATTAAAACCAGACATGAGTCTAGTTCCTTATTATCGTATTTTATTATTTCTCATTATGATTTTACACAGTTATCATTAGAGTCTAAAATACTAGTCTCCTAGTGCTAAATTAAATAACATAATATTATTTTTATAGTTTTAATAAATGTAACGCAACCCATACATCAATTCACGCATTTCAAAAATCACCTCCTGTAATTAATGAACGCCCGCTAAAACCACATGAAAGACGATACGAGGGGTGATCAATAAGTAATGATAATCAATATGAAACAGAACTATTAGATTAAAAAAAGGATTTTATTTTTCAACATAGTCTCCTTGCAAGTTAATACATTTAGTGTATCTTTTTTCTAAGCCCATGATTCCCTTAGAAAAAAATTCTTTGTCTTGACCCTCCCAAAATGCCTCTACTGCGGCCATCACTTCACTATTGTCCTCAAATTTGTTGCCCCGGAGGTTTTCTTTAAGCCGAGGAAAGAGGTAGAAGTCACTGGGAGCTAGATCTGGCGAATAGGGAGGGTGTTCGAGCAGTTCGAACCCCGTTTCTTCAATGGCAGTCATCGCAACTGCGGCTTTGTGAGCCGGGGCGTTGTCTTGGTGAAACAGCACTCCAGCGCGCAGTTTACCGCGTCTTTTTGACTTAATAGCTTCTCGCAATCTTCTTATTTGGCCTGCGTAGTAAGAGCCTGTTATAGTGGCCCCCTTTTCCAAATATTCCACCATAATAATTCCTTCTGCATCCCAGAAAACAGACGCCATAACCTTTCCCGCTGAACTTGACACTTTAAATTTCTTCGGCGTTGGTGAGGAAGCTCGTTTCCAAGTCATTGATTGTTGTTTGGTTTCGGGATCAAAGTGGTGGATCCAGGTCTCGTCCATGGTCACAAAACGCGACAAAAAAAAATTCTTTATCGGCCTGGAACTTTTGAAGATTCACCCTCGAAATGTCGACTCGTTTCTTTTTTTGCTCGTCGGTTAACATTCTCGGTACCCAACGCGCAGAGACCTTTTTCATATGCATTTTGTTGACAATGATTTTTTGAACGCTGCCATAGGAGATCCCTGTGACCTCAGCTACATGCCTTACGGTCACCCTTCGATCGGCCAACACGATATCTTCCACTTTTTTGATGTTTTCTCCAGTAAGGGACGTGGAAGGGCGTCCCTCGCGATGTTCATCTTCAGTGGAGGTTCTGCCCAGCTTAAATTCCTTTGCCCAGCGTGCGACTGTGGAATATGGAGGAGCAGACTCCCCCAATGTTTCCTCTAAGTCGCTGTGTATGTCTTTGGTAGACATTTTTTTCAGGCAGAGGTACTTGATGACAGCTCTTATTTCATTTTTCTCCATTTTGATGTTTTCTCTTCGACAGTTCGTATTCAAATGAATGTATCTCCCGGAAATGGTGTCCTATTTATACATTTTTTTGAAGCTGAAGTAGTGGATATATAAGCAAGCAGAAAAAAAATAATTTGGGTTTTGGTGCGTTCTAGAAATACTCGATTGTCATTACTTATTGATCACCCCTCGTAAGCATCGTAAAAGCACAGAACAAACACTCATGTATTATTATTATATAAAGTTTCAAATGTACTAACAGAACAAAAACCCGTTTTATTCTGCAGACATTAAGAATTCAAATGTTCAACCGCATATTCTTAGTATGCGAGATGACAACATATCTCAAGTGTACCAGCCGACGATATTAGATAAACATACGAGCGCCCACGTTGTTTAGCTGCTTTGTACAGAACTCATCGTTTCATATATTTCTAAATAAAATATTATTTGCTAAACCGAAACTCTGTCGTCGCATGTCTTAAGAGTGTAGACAAAAATGTCAGTAACATTTTCACATATGTAGTGTACTTGGAAACCTTTCAATAATGCAACCTATATTTTTATCAATTCGGGTCACAATGGAACTGCATAGTGCTTAGTTCACAATCGAACTATCTGCTTTGTTATAACAACTGTAGTCAGGTTATGTTTCTAACTGTTTTAAGTATGATTGATTCTATCGTAGTGGAGAGTATATTCATCAATTATATTCACGATGCGTGTACGTTAAAAATGACACATATTTTACATGTAAAAGGTATTTATGTTTTATGGCATGGAAAATCACCATAAAATCGCAGATGATCCACGCTCCACTAAAGAAACCAATTCACTCTAATGGTAATAATAAGAGCTCAATAAACGTAATTTAGACGTTCTTCAATACTAATGAACAAACATACATTGGTACATAGCTCCTAGCTCATTCTTGACTCCACTATACTTGCCTTAAACGTATTTTTAACATGAGATTTACTATACAATGTATTTGAAATTAGGCTTATATGGCTTAAATTTTTACTTTGAAAAGCAACAAGCAGTAACTAAAAATAGACCTCAAACATATTATCCGTTCATACATACAAAATTTATTTCGGATAAGAAGAATCTTTTAATATATAATACATATTTCATAGCGTTATATATCTCCGCTTAGCATTAAAAGGTAATCTAATATTAATTGCATAAAGTTTCGGGCTCTATTTCATTACAGTTTGTGCCGCGCAAAAGACGTGACCAGAAATTGTGGAACTATTCGTAATTATGTTTCCAATAATACTTATGAAATTTATAAATTATTTTGTAAATAATGATGTATGTATTTAGGGAGTTACATTAAAAATTGTTAATGATGCCTTCAGCGAATTTGCATGGTTTAATGTTAAAACCTTTCATATGAAACTTTCGTATAACATTTCGGTAAGATGAGCTGTTTTTGGAAGCTTAGATAAAGTTAAATGTATTGCAAAATTGCATAAACTTAGTATGTACACAAACACATTCCATATTTTGTTATTTTTAATAACCGCTCTGATTCATTTTATATTTTTGGGTTAATAAAAAAAAATCGTAATCAGTTTTCATACTTTTCAGCCAATTCTTGTTAACGATAAGCCACCCTAACCTGCTCGAATTGTTGCTTACGTGTGGATTGCTTGTAAGCAATCCAGCCGTAAGCAACCAACAAGTACCTAGTATTCCTGTCCTACCATTATCTTCCCTTCTTACGCTACCTTTCCTTTCAAAATACTTCCAAGTTTCCCACTTCAATCTTAAAATGCCCAGTTGACGTCTGCCTTGACATTATCACGTGAATGTTATGTTAAACCTAATTTTAATACTCCAGATTAATATGCCTCTGCCTGCCCTTTCCGGCAAATAGGCGTGAGTGTACTTACAACGTACGTATATAAAAGTAGGCCCATTTTTTATCCTGTGGAACCCCCCATGGGTCATCACCTCACCGGAGCTCACGGTGAAGTAATACTAAAACCACACGTTGTCCGTCCCATGTAAGTCACTAAATTTCAAGCGATTCGGGTAAACACTAAACCTTGGCAGACCTTGGCCGCTATGGGAACGACACTATTAAGTGCAGAGAACCTTGCCTGCCTGCCGCCACAATCTATGGCCTGCTTTTGCCCACGTAAGAGGCAACCTCACTGTTACCCCCAGCCTAACGCTCATGGAGGTTAGAGATCGTTCTACACTCTCCGGCGGCTGGTGCTGCCACATTGGTACGGGAAACTTCTGGATAAAGGTAAACCTGGTTCTAGTGTCAGATTATTGGCGTTTACATAATTTTCATAATAGATGAAGTTATTTCACGAATTGTTTATTACAAATATTTAAAATAGTTTTAGAATTGTATCTTTTGACCTTAGTTTTTTGAATAGTTAAGTTTGTAACAAAGGCAGTTCTGGACTCTATTGAATCCTGTAGCTACTATGCCTGAAGCATCTAAACATTTTCTCCATCAAATACTTAATAACGTATAAGGAAAAACTTATAAACATGAAATGATCACAGGTCCTCGTTAACGCAGATCTTTTTTCACAATAAGTTATTCTATTCGGAACATCTCGTCTAATTAAGAGACTAGGGAAATAATTCTTAAAATGTTTTGTTATATCAAACGTTTATCTCAAGTAGCATGAGGCAAGTTCTATACAATTTAACTTCGGAAAGGCGCATAGCTCCCTCGAGGGCAAAAGGTCCGATCGCTGTTAATTGCTGCGCACATCAATAATGTCAAACAGGGAATTAGTTGGCTACTATGTGGAAATTTAGATGTTTGAGGTTTGGTTATATCCTTTGGTTATTGACATTTGTTAAAGACATGATTAAAATAGGCCAAACTTATATAATAAACAAAGTTTTTGGATAGAAATCGTAAAAATCGCAACAAAAGTTAAATCTGAAATCTACTTATTTCTTAAGAATAAAAATGTATTAAACATTTTTGACATTCATAGACTATATACAGTTTACTACTTAATAACTAAGTACACATATATTTAGTTAATATTAATAACGACTTGGTTCGTAGCATTACTTCTAAGTTACTTTTAACAATAAGCACCTCTTTTAACATTTACTTCCGTAACAAAATAAAAAATTTAGATCGTCATATTTCCATTTTTTATAACTCAATAAAATACGAATCTAAAACAGAATCGTCCATAACAATTTCCTTCGACGTTGCCATTTTAAATATGGTCATTAATATAAGAGCTGCTAGTAAAATTTATAATCCTCTTCACTAAGTTGAAAACACATTTGAAATTTAACACCCACACGTGTTTTGTTATAATTTAACCTAAGTTAATGTTACCTCTTGAACATTTCAAAGGTGTGCGACCGTCGAGGCAGTCGCGCTTCGAGAATGCTACGCTTTCAGAGCTGTAAGAGGCTCTCCTTGCGCGCGTCCGATGGGCAGCACCTTTCGCGCTAATCTTGTAAACGTGGACCGAAATTGCCGACTCATGCTGCAGTACAACACGAAGTTCACCGCCGACCCAACAAGAGCCATTAAGTCCATCACCTCTCCTGTGACAACAAAAATACCTTTCTTAACGATTTTAGTACTAAATGGAAGTTAAAACACACAATTAAAATGTTGGTATCTACTCATAAAATTCGGTTCCACCAAATTCGTTATTACATTCTACAATACAAACTTTTATGGGCTAATTGAAAGGAGCCAGTTATTTGCAATTGTTCAGTATTTACGTTGTCGACCTTTAGGTATACAATTAATTGCTTTTACGTAATATAATATCGCCAATTACCTATCTGAATTTTAATTAAAAATATATAATCAAGCTTTGAAATCAATAGTCTTACGTCTTCACAATCAGGCAAAAACTATTACTTCTAGAAATAAGTAAATAAATACTTTATATTAAACAAGGAGCATCAAAATTTGTCATCGTTAATATACGTGATAGAGTGACCACACCTATGTGATAAACATATTATATGTATATTAAAATTAACTTCACAAACAATTTGCAAGCAATGAAAAATTAATTAATTTAGGATTTTATAAAAAGATACAATTACAGAAATATCTAGTGTTTCAACGGAAAAAGGGTATATGTTCTCTGGTTCTATCAACACAAAATCTGTCAGTAAAAAAAGCTATATACAGATATGTAGATCTTCTAGATAGAGAATCTTGTTTAACTTGAATATCTTAATAACAATGATAATTAATAATATTTTCGAACATCTAACATTCAACGCCATCTAGTTTAAAACTAAGCAAAGTTTGTACTATAAAAGCTAAATTGACTGATAGAATACTTAAATGCATTGAGGTTGAAAAGATTTGTTAAAAACTGTATACACATAATTTGGCACAATAAACATAATCATTTTAATAACTTTTTTAAATACATAGATACATATTATACATAGAAAACACCCCAACTCCGAAACAAATATTTGCAGATCACACAAACATTTTATGCGACCCGGGAATCGAACCCGACACCTCAGCACAGCAGTCGCATAAGCTACCACTGCAGCACCGAGGCAGTCTTGATCTTGAACATGTTGGTATACTTTCTTCAATATAATAAAATCTATGCTTGCCTTATATTACATACAGTTTAGGGTCTTCTAACTCTTAAGTTGAACATAACAATGTCTAAGTTCTTTCCAATTATGTTTTCCGATAGGTGAATACGGCCGAAGTATTTACTTTCCTTTCTTTGAATCTACGTGATTAGATTACTTTAGAACAAAGTTTCGGCCCTTCAGCTCCTTTAGTTGGAGAGCTAAGTGAATAAACAGTTCACAATTGCTCAATCAGAAAATCACATAGAATTTAGATTTTGAATTTTGAATTAGTCTTTGAATTAAAAACTAATAATTCGGTAAATAGTGTTGTAATTAGAAACAAAACACTTTGACAAAACCCTGAACATAAGAATAGACATCTAGTTGTAAAGGTAATGAAAATAGGACAAAATACAATAAAAACCAATTGTATGACAAAGTTTAGAAAGTAATCAATTTCTATCTTAGAATTTGTCTCTGAAAAACACAAAACGCTTGGGTAACAAGGTGCATAGAGATATAATTAATAAAACTATAAGTAAATTTTGTGAAAATAAAAAAAAACAAGCATGTGAAAATTGGCAAGCACATAGCTCAAGAATATTATATTGATCAGATTTGTTTTACTACAGAACAAAATTGCAAAACTAAAAAAAGTACTTTATTATACATCGTCTTGTAATCTTTCAAAACATCTTATTGCATAATACAAGAACTGTTAGCAATTCGTAATATTCTTGGCGATCAACGAGTTAAGAAGCACATTAATATTCCCTATGACTTAAATATCTTGCTATGAGTCGCGTGTCAATCATATTTGTAGAGCTTTATTATTAAGTCATGTAGCTTTAACGTACATAGCATGGCAACCTCTAAACCACTTAATTCCATCAACCAACTGATGTTCGGTATAACTGATAATAACGAATGACTGATCGACTACACGGATGGCGTAGTGGTTTAAGAGATCGCCATCTCGCTGAGTGTTGTGGCTTCGATCCCCACATGCGATGACACTTTTTGTGATCCGCAAATTGTTGTTCTAAGTCTGGGTATTCTTTGTGACCGTTTCAAGTATGTTTGTAAAGTCCCCCGTGACACAGGATATATTCCTAATGCGGGAATATATCCTGTGTGTGGGTATTTTCATTCCTTTGAAATATAATCCTACGGTCTAAAAAATAAATGCTAAATGACATGAAAAAAAATGCTATTCTATTAATACGGACTCACGATATCTTATTTGACCAATTAACCTAACTCTAATGAACATTTCACAAGTTCCAATCCTTGAAGTATTTTGTTTATTTTTATTACATGTACATAGATTTAAAGATCAAGAAGGCTTTCAATCATCGTTACTTTTAATACACATGTTTTGAGACTGTTAGCAGCGTAATTTATCAAGTACTAGTTTCATTACTAACCCCAACTTTCAATTAACCTAAATACTGGTTAGAAATAGAGTCGCATAGTGTAGACACTCGCTAAAAATCGATCCTGTGACCTAATGGTTCTATTGCATTTCTAGTTACGATTACCTGTGTTGTAGTTGTGTTTATCTTTCTTGTTGTTTATTACTTGACTATACCTAATGAAACTTGTGGTTGGTAAAATAATTATTTTAAAAGACCTGCTTATGAAATATATCACTTAACATCACGAAGCGTTTGTATTCCATATAAGTGTTCATCCAACATCTTCATCATAAGCTTATGATTTATCGTATACAACTATCATTACGATGACCGGCAATTCGAACTAAATTAAAAATAACACAACAACAAAGCACAACTGCAGAGCTTAAAATTTCACTGCAATATTATAAAAACGAGCAGACGGGTCTCCTGATGGAAAGTGACCACCGCCGCCCATGAACGTTTGCAATCAGGAGTCACAAACGCAATCACAAGCTAGTTAAAAGTGTTTGGAAAAGGGCAAAGTGCCAATCATACAAGTTATAAGTTATATCTGTTATTCTCATCTCTTTCATTCCGTTAACACTACTGAAGAATTAAAGATCATTAAAGAGCTTACATCAGAGTTAAACGTCAAAGATTTTCATCCAGAGGCATTTAAGCAGTTTGCCTGATCACCAAAGTTAGTATAATTAGCAAGACAAGTCATTCGGCTCGCTTAATACCACGGATGGACCATCATTAGCACACCTACGAGTATATGTATGTATATACGTGTGTACGCACGCTAATTACGCAGTTCGTAATTAGAGATATTACATTAATATATATATTAGCAAGTTCAAGACGTACACCGTGATCATCTAGATTATCCATTATCCGCCTGATTTCAAATCCAGCCAATGTATTAGATCAAGCAAAATAAACTTTACAGGCATTTCAATTATTGCTACGCCCTCTCAATATTATCATTATCTGTCCTTATTCTTTTTCCCCCAAGGAATCTCTATTCTAATATTTGGTGTTAAATTATGAAATTGCCAATTTGTAGTGAAAAATTAAAACTGTTTTTTTTCTAAGATGTAACTTTTTTTAAAAAAAGACAGCTCCCGCCCTAGTAATAAATCCTGTGTCACGGGGGACTTTACAAATAGAAAGGAAACTTACACAAAGTACAAACAGACTCAGAACATCAATTTAGGGATCACACAAAGTGTCATCCCATGTGAGGTTTAAACCCACAGCACTCAGCGCAGTAGGAAGCGGCTGGGCGACCGACCGCTTAAACCACTACGCCATCCGTGAAGTCCGCCATCCGTGCATGTAAAAACATGTTTATTTAATCAAAATGTTTACCCTCATTATCTATACATTGCTATTATTTAAACAGAAGTTCGTTTATGCCTTTACGATAGAACTCTGGGGATCTATCTATTTGACAAACTGTCTGAAAACATTTTGTACTGTCTCCTGGAAAGAAATGTTTTTGGCAAGTAGATTTGAGCAAGTAGAGTAGAGAAATTGTCCAAATCACGAAAAAACGGAGGATGACGTATAGTTTCTAACTGCAGCTCCAGTAGAGTAGCAACGGTTCCTCGTGCCGTGTGAGATCTTGCGTTATCATTGAGAAATAATGGTGAAGATCGATTCACGAGTCGGGGCTGTTTCACTGCCAGTTTCGCCATCATTGTTCGAAGTTCGGCACAGTAAACATCTGCTATTATTGCCTAACCAAACCTGAAAAAGCTATAGTGAATAACACCATGAAGAAACCACCAAACAGTTACTATTACCTTTTTATTGGTAAGCTTTGTTTTAGGGCACTGTTACGCCGTTTACCTGAGATCAGCCATTGCATTTTTCGGTTATCTTAAACAATCCACTTTTCGTCACATGTCACAATTATATCCAATATTCCTTCATTTTTGCACCGATTAACAAGGCAACACAAGTTTCAACACGTATTTCTTTCTGATCCGCAGAATCTTAAATCTATCTATCTCATAAAATTAAACCATGAGGCACCTATTTTCAATTTTTTTTACCTTGTTGATTTGATGCAAATGAGTCAATATTGACGACCGAATGGCGTAGTGGTTTGTGTAAGGGACTGGTCGCGGGTTCGAATCCCAATCAAGTCAAACATTTGTGTGCATGAACATTTAATGTTTGATTTGGTCTAGGTGTTTCTACGTATAATATGTATGTATTTACAAAAAAAAGTATATAGGTATTTATATCAGTTGTCTAGTCTAGTCTATCTGTCGTATAGTCTAGTCTATCGTACCCATAGTACAAGCTCTGCTTAGTTTGGGACTAGATGGCGTTGTGTGAATGTGGTACAATATTATTATTATTGTAGGTTAAATCGTTAAACTATAGCGCTAATTCCTGACTCGGAGCGACTTTCACCGCTTCTTTCGATTCAGCGTTATTCACCTGTGTGGGCGATCTTCCACGTGGTTCATTCTTCAAATCGAAGTTTCTATTACGAAAGCGTTTAAACCAGAAACGCACGGTGCGTTCATTAGCAGTCTCCTCTCCATACGCAGCGTTGATATTGAGACCCGTTTCTGCGTCGGAACTCTTATTCAGTAAGTATCCATCTTTCACGTCTAAGCTGAATGAAAAAAGCAATCGAAAGTCGAATGTTTAAGAGAAGAACCTCGTAGGTATCATGTGAAAAAAGTTTCACACGAAAATCTGGTATTGAATTAATTCATAATTAAGATGTCTAATAAATAAGTGTATTTAATACACGGAGGGCCTCCTGGCTAAGTGGTAACCGAGTAGGTTACCACTAAGTTAAGCAATCCTATCCAGGTCAGCCTATGGATGGGTGACCATTCATAACACATTGAGACCTCTCAGTGTCTCGGAGAGCACGTTAAGCCGTCGGTCCTGATTACCATACGACCATCTGTGGCAATCGTTACGGGTAGTTGGAGCCATAAAAAGTCCGACAGCAGTCTTCTAATGCTTGAACTAGTACTACAATCGAAGTAGAGCCGTGTCGTATTGGAATTAAAGCCGACCCCAACTTAGTTTGCAAAAAAGGCTCAGCAGAAGAACTGTATCTAATTAATTTTCAGTTTATTCCTCTTGTATTAAGTCGAATTGTTCAATCAATCAGCGATGTCACCTGTGCATCCTATCCTCTGTAGAGACGATTTATGCAGTAGAGCAATTTTAAAACGAATTAAATGAATTGTTATGAATATGGTACAACGAGTGTTATCCTGTATACTAAACAACATACTAAGTACAAAATATGTATTCCGTAATTAAATAATAGACATTTTTCATTTTACGTTATCTTTCGCATGCATATATTATAAAAAAAACGTATATTTTATGGTACCAGTGAGATAGGCTTATTTGAATATTTTTGTATAAGCATGTAAAAAAGTGCAGAAAACTTAGGCGTAAATCTTTTTATAACGTAGACGTGACGTAAAACATACCTGTTCCTGTAACTGACAAAGTAAGTAAAAATCTTCACCAGAAAATAGCAGCGCAAGTTAATGTGGTTATAAAGATACATTTTAATGTTCAATAAATATGATGATTTATAATTTGAACTATAACGATGGTTTGCTAAATTAGGCAATATACGGACAGGTGATGTAACTGGACATGGCTGGTAGCTTCAATCGAACTCACCGTAATTTTCCAATTTGCTGAACTGAACTGAACATAATACATTTAGACATTTCCAATACAGTAAGCAATTTTAAGAATATAGCACAAACATTGACTAATAAATGTAAACATTTTAGTGTCTGTTTATAACTACATAACCACAGACAACCGCAAATAATGTTTTTGGTTAGGGGTTCATTTGTCCTACATTCAAGAAATTAAGATGTTCTATTGGCAGTAAAAAAATTAAGTAACCTTTGCGTACAAAATGTGGAAGCACAATATTTAAAAAAAAAAATTACGCTTAATACCTTCCAAATCAGTAGAACACGTTTAGTCTAAAAAAGTAAAATATTAGAAAAAATCTTTCAAAATGACAATCTATATTTAATGTAACATTTATAAATATTATCTATTCTATTCAGAAATATATTGGAGTCTTATTAAAAATAAAATAAAAGAGAGACAAGAACCATTCACCCCTAATATATATCCGTTGCTCTACTCTTGGATATTGTGATAGTTTACGGTTTATAAAAAAAGTTGCACGATGGTATGAATGATGAAAAAAAGATATTTTTTTAGTAATAAGTCCTGCATAGAATAATAAAAACTTTCTGAAAGGTCAGATTATTTTATTGTACTAGTCGGGTGTTGTGACTGCAAAAAAAGATTTATTGGAAACACAGTGAACCACACTTGTCCACATATAAGGAAGTTTTATTTTGGTACTACCTACACGTCTGAAGGTAACGAATGTGCAATAAATAACTTCAAATATTGAAAAATAGGACTTTTTCAAAGCAGATATTGAGTTATTAATGTTCATTAATATTTTTGATTTTTTGATAATATGCAAATATTAGGTAATTTACGTGGAAAAGAAAATATAAAAAGATATTCATTATTATATAAATTATAACATATATCAAGAACTGTCCTATCTACAGATGTTTAGTACACGGCACAGGTCATCAAACTACAACTTCACTTTAAAAAAAACAATGATCTTGTTTATAATCTGTGAAAAAACTACCATAATTTACCGACTGACTGACATCTAGATGTAGGTAACAGGTACGTAGGTTACTCTCACAGATAAATTGCACAAGGCTATGTAGATATTTCGCTGATGTCCAGTAATAAAACACACTCCCTTCCATAGCAGCCTAGTGGGCACATATGTATAAAGATGTGTATATCAGACTATTATTTTATAGCTAGAGTAAGTATTTATTGTATTACTGTATATACGTGACCTAATCAAATGTAGAAAATATTGGATTCAATAATATAACATAGCCTTAGGTTTTTAGTATCGTATCTCACTGATGTATAATTCATAGGTAGTATGTATCATTTCTGTGACCGAGTTTCATAACTAGGAAAAATGATTGTTTGGCTTATCGCTAAAAGTGTCCACGATCTGCGATGTGATCTGAAGGCCAATTCTCGTAATAAAAGTTCGGTCGCAATTCAGTTCCTATCAACTCTCGATCTCGTAACTGTCATAAGAGGTATTTTCGTAGTAAAATATTGCTAAGACTGGCAGCTTATCGATTCAATATATGATTTCGATACGATATAATCATATTACAGTCAACGTTGGATGTTTAATACTTTACTACGAAAAAAACTTTTATGACAGTTGTGGGATCGAGAGTTGATAGCAACTGAATTGCGACCGAACTTTTATTGCGAGAATTGACCTTCTGAGCATATTATTAGTCTGAAAGCGTGTAAAACAAATACTATTTTATATTATTTTCGTGGCATAGTGGTTTTATGATGTAATCGTCGTTTGTATTTCATCGTTCAGAACAATTAATTTGTATGTTTCAGTAGATAGTGGTTCTGAGTCTTAATCTCCAGTCTATGCCACATTCATGTTTTACTAGTTAAATATATATTTAAATATTTATTTAAAATGAAACACAATCACACAATTAAGAATTTTTTCCAACCTGTGCTAGACAGAATCATCATCATCATTAGTCTTTTACTGCTGGAACCTGGTCTCTCCTTAAAAATGAGGATTTGGCCTACTATGCCACGATGGCCAGACGGGTTGGTATAGGTTTTGTTTCAAGTTTTCCTTCTCTTTGTAGTGCTGTTGTCTTGAGTAGTTTGCTCCCTTAGTCGTCTGGTATGACGCCCATGGGATGAAAAGGGGGGAAACACGCACAGATGTATGTGTTTTAGTACTGTAGGTATGTGTATCATAATTTCTACTACTTTACTGTTATTAAAGTAAAAATAACTTGAAACGTCAGACATTTCAAAAGGTATATACTTAATATCTATCGTGAGCACGTTAATTCTCGTAAACATAATTATATGTTATGTGTTTACAAGTTCAAGTTGGTATAGAAAAACTAGATCTTACATAAACAGATTAAAATTCTAATTAAACATTTCAGAATTACATTGAAACGTATGTTACCTTTCAAAATAACATTACATTTCGGTCGTATTTACTTTAAAGGATAGTCATTAATTAAGTCTCAGAATCAAAAACACTTTAACTAATTAACAGCCAAGTTAATTAATTAACGTGACAATTTTAGAATTTAATTTATTTTTAGTTTCAAATGTGAACCAAAAATCTATGTAAATGATAAATGATAATTATTTCTGCAAGTAAATAATTTCAGATATTTTTACGAAGACGGTACGGTAGAAGTAAGGAGTACGATCTTATTTATATTCAAAATGAAATCCCGCCGAAAGCATTAAAAAGTTCAAGAACCAGAAATATCATAAATTCAGGTAAAAGCATTGTAATTTAAGGAAATAATCTAGGAAATATAAAATCGTGTGCCACCTCTTTTTATCCATATGTTACTAGGTTGAACAGGTATGTTTCAGTTGATTATTTCACTTACCTACGTATTTTTAAAATTAATAATAGTTAGGTATACAATTTTCAAGAATCTTTTTGTTATGTTTACCTCTAAAATATTTGCCGTAAGAAGAGGTTATCAACATTTAAATTAAATTATTTTCCTATATCTTAACAGTTATAAATAGGTACTTTCTGGTAGAATAGCTTAATATTTTTGTAACAAATTAAAAACCGTGGTTTCTGCCTGTGCATGCATAGTGAAACAGTCATAATCTTTAATAAATAATCATATTTTTTCTTTACCAATATGATTTGCATCAATAATTTTTGATTGTTGAAATTAATAGTTTATTACTATATAATGTCTCTTGAATATTGACCCTTGACACAATTCTCAACACGTACTTTTCAAGATTCTACGTTGTTATTCAAATTACTGAAAGAACTATCTAAACATTTAATTATTGAGACCATATCAGACGTGCTAACAACTTCATGAACGGAGACACTTTCAAACATTTACAACTTTTATTGGGCATTATACTTGGCATTGGAAGATAGTTACAGCGACTAATTGAAATTAAATCATAAGTTTAATTGATAACGTATCAAATAACCCAACAAAGAATTTGCCATTTCAAAAATATCATGTGAATTTACTTTCAAATTAAGAAACCTGTCCGTGATTATGGCAAGTTAAAAGTTATTGTTAATCAGACTTGTAATTTATGTAAGCACATATTAAATAATAAAAATACAACTACAATATTCCAGTGTAACAAATTAAACAATCTATTAGTACACAGCATTACCGTTAACACTTCATGTAGTTTCACCAGAACGACATATTAAAACACTATGAAATTATTATGTGAAAATCACGTAACACTCACAATTTATTTTTATGTCTTTAGAACACCGTAATAATGGAATGCGCGTGTATGCTTAACAATAGCCTGTATCGTAGAATTTGCATGTTTCTTGAATTAAACGTCTTTAAGTTTGACTAAACTTGAAAGTGAACTGTTTGAACTGAAGTTATAAATTATCATCATCAACTGTTTCAAATAATAAACAAAATTATATAAGTTCGTAGCATATCAACTGTGATAAATGCCTTTTCTAAATATTGGTGCAAATCTGACTGTAACAAATGAACATATGTACATTCGGAATTTAATTAAGTCATTTAGCAATGCAGTGAATTTACTGATGAAATTGAACTGAAAATAAACCAATGTCTTGTTAGTTTAATACTCATAGTAGACTTTGTTATCTCTGTGTTAAGCAGAAAGAACAAACTATTAATGTGTTCTTACATTTAAATATAAAACATTTACAACAACAAATTTTTACATGTAACGTATTATAAAAGCTGCTGGAGAAATTATAAAGACGGCATTCATGTGGTTAATCTTTTAACCTAAATAGTATTGAGCTTCTATTACGTCAGCTGCAAGCCTGTACCAATAAGACATACGTGGAATACAAGGCCGACTATTATGTTTCACATTCTCAGTATGTTGATCTTAATCCATTTGTAACATATTGCAAGGAATATGGTACTTCTCCATATAAAGTTTAACTATCCTAAACTAATTCTAGATGTACACAAATGTAAAGTATGAATAAGATATGGCATGATAGATATGATTACAGATCTCTTATGGCAGCACATTTTTTACCTTCAAAACTGGAGACCGGTCGGAAAGGTTTCATATTTAAAACTGAAATATTATACCTCCAACTACGATCCTTCGACTATTCTCGGGATGTGGGTAAAGTTCAAGACAAGTTTCCTACGCTTGATCATATATACATAAGTATGTCACTTATATTATGTATAATTTTTTTGTGTCCACATATTTCCATATATTGACAAAATTAGTTATAAGTATAATATGTATGATGTGGTAGTACTTATTAATAAATAAATAAATATACTTATGTATACTACAAGCTTTTGTCCGCGGCTCCGCCTGCGTTGTCGCGGTAAAAGGTAGCCTATGTCTTTCCTCAAGACTCAAAGTATCTCCACACCAAACTGCATCTAAATCAGTTCAGCGGTTATTCATTCCCTACACACCCTTTCACCCCTCTTTTCACCCCCTTCAAGGATGATTTCTGGCATAAAAACTACCCTATATCCTTAACTGGGATTTGGAGTATCTCTGTACCAAATTTCATCTAATCGTAACAGACAGACATACTTTCGAATTTATAATATTAGTATGGATTGCATAAATACCTGAAAGAAATTTGTATTTATATCGCTTCAGACAATATTTTAGCTCTGGCGATAAATCCCGATTCAAAAATGTGTGAAAATTTAGCATATATTTGAGGACACCTGTGAATAACTTCATTGTTACATAATTATAATGTGTACTTTACGTCATTTTTGATGTTGATATTTTGATTAAAAATAACAAATAAATAAAATGAGGAGGAGGAAATAAAATTACATTTCGTAAATAAACTAATCTAGCTAGTTAATTACCAATATCGTGTGATAATAGATAAAGTCAATCATACAAAGTTTGTTGTCATACAATAAAAAGACTTAGAAGCAGTATTAGGAAGAACGCCATGGAAAGAAGCAACACAATCTGATACTAAAGCAACTAGGTACTTAAAAGATATTTGATCACTAGATTACACAAATACTAAGTAGTATTTGTTTAGTATTTGTTTTTTCTCTAAAAAGACCCCGACATTTTCTTTAAAAATACCTTATATACATATATGAAACGGACACAAAGAACACCCAGACTCAGAACAACAATTTGTGGATCACACAAAATGTCGTCCCATGTGAGGATCAGACCGACAACACCAGGCGTAGTAGTAAGCGGCGTGGCGACCGCTTAAACCACAACGCCCTCCATGCAGTCAACGATACAAAGAACACCCAGACTCAGTACAACAATTTGTGACTCACACAAAGTTTCGTCCTATGTGGGGATCAGACCCACAACACCTTTTTTTTTTTTTTTTTTACGTGTGGAAATCCCCTCGGACCGTCACCCCGCCGGGGCTCACGTTCGGCGGGGCGGTGTGTCGGACTCGAACCGACTAAAACCACACGGTGTGCCCTCTTTGCGCTTCCAGTTTAGGAAGGGTCCAGGTAGCTATCTCCTTCTGGACCCCTCCCAGCGCCGGCCCGCTCCTGGCGTGGGCTCCGTCTCAGTGCACCCTCTCTTTAGGCGGCGTCCGGCACACGCGGACGCCGCCCCCTCGCGGCTGGCCAACTAATGCGGGTGGAGGGGAGAACCCATCCCGTCCACCCGCGGTCACACTCAGGGCGGCATGAGGCGCAGGTGAGCGCGCCTCCGCCGCTCGCCGCCTCCTTCTGCGAGATTACCTCCTCGCAGAAGGTTGCGACCGCGGTAAAACAACCGTCGCTACCGGCCATGGAGCGAATTACGGCCGGTAGCGAGAGATCTGCTCCGATGACTGCAGTAAGGGCCCGGCGCTGCGTCGCCCATGCGGGGCAAACCGCCAGCGTGTGCTGGGCCGAATCCTCACTGCATTCGCAGTGGTGGCAGGCGGGACTCGATTCCCTCCTAGCGACCGAGTACAGGTACTTTCCGAAGCAACCGTGCCCGGAAAGCACCTGCGTCAGCCGGAAGGAAAGGGTCCCGTGCTGCCGCCCTGCCCACTCGGCGATGACCGGCTGGAGAGCCTCCACGGCGGCGAAGCCAGCGCGTGGAGTCTCCAGCCGGAACGACCATCTCACCATAGTGGCTCGGCGAGCGGCTTCGCGCCACTCGCGCACGTCTTCACTCGCCGATAAACTTCGGCGAGCACTTCCGCCTCCAAATCCCACGGGGGTGTTCCGGCCAAGGCGCAAGCCGCCTCGGTGGACACCGTGCGGTAACCACGTATGGCTCTGACCGCCAATATCCTCTGGGGGCGCCAGAGGCGCGCCCTATTCGGGGCGGTCAGAGCCGCCACCCACACCGGTGCACCATAAAGCGCCATGGACCGGACAACCCCCGCGTACAGCCGCCTCGTGGGAACACTGGCCCCGCCCAAATTGGGCAAAAGTCGCCCTAGGGCGGAGGCAGTGTCCACCAGCTTCGGACCAAGCTGTCGGAAGTGCTCGTCGAAGAGGCCCTGCATCTGGGCCCGGACCGGAGACCCACAATACCTAGCGTAACCACTACGACATCCGTGCACTCGATGATTTGATTTAATTGAACTAACAATACTAATAATATAAAAAAAATAATCCGACCTAGCTTGGCGGCCATATAATGCCAAAACAAATTCAATTATTATTCAGCTACCTTTTCGGCTCAAACTAAACTAAACTTATTACTCAAACACAAACTAAGGTAAATCACATCTAAGTAAGGAAACCAATGATTTTACTTTATCATCAATGTTTCTTCCTGAGAAACTTTACTATTGCACGTTCCTAATTCTGTTTTAAAATACTTTATTAATATGACTGGAATCTTAAGCAGGTCTAACTTGTTCTGCTAACAGTATTTCATCAAAACAAAGTTAATATTGATCTTTGTCGGAGGAGGCGAAGAATAACAACAGACAGCCATATCATACATTTTGTAATAACAATTCATGGAAAAACCAAACGAGTTAGCTCCTTCATTAAAAGGTATTATTATTTGAGTTACCTTATTCTGAAATTATAATTATTATTACGAACCATACTTAAAAGTTTGCTATCCTCAAGCCTTATTCGGTACGCCTTACGCGGTTCCTATAAGTAAATTCAAGAAACGATTCGTTTTATGTTGTGGATGATAAAAACTTCAACTAGATGTAAGTAAAACCCGTTCCTATAAAAATGTTGTTAATCGTTGAATGGATTTTTATGATGTATGTATCATATTTCAATATCTAGTATTTTACAGATTAAAACATAGTTGCGTAAGCTACATACACGAGGAAAATGCTAACAGTGGAGGTTAATTTGACTTTCCTTATATGGTCTGAATGTTATTTTCTGTTTGTTATTTTTCACAGACAGTGTTTTCTTCAAGTAAGAATGTTTTTCTGAAAAGAAAATATGGTCCTAATGATATACTAATCGAGTTTCCTTAGATCCACAAGGAATAAACCACTCTAGAAACATTAGGCAAGGCACCGGCTGCCACTAACTTTGCGTGACTTTTTAAGGTTTCTTCTTACAGTCCAATATAACAATAATGATAATAACCTCACACATATTACGCACGGCTGTCTGATTCCAAACTAGGCAGATCCTATGCTATGATAACCAGACTGCAGATAAACTTACTTATATATGTCTAAATACATACATATTTTAAATAAAAACACCCAGCCACAGAACAAAGGATTGTGCTTATTACACAATATTTGCAATATTTGGGCATCAAACCCATGACCCCCGGCTTACTAGTCAGGGTCACGGCATTGTAATAAAGTATAAATATTTATGTTCTGTCTCACTACTTTGAATTTTAGAGCGACTAGACAATCACCATGTTTGTTGCTGGAATATTTACCGAACGGAAACATTCCATTTTTACAGTCCCGTATAACGTAACCAGATTACATTATTGTGTTATGTTTTTCTGGCATTACAATGGATAATTTAAAGACAATTACAGGTTTTTAGAAGTAAAATAATAGTATTAATAATATTAATTCAAAAACACTAAACGTGTCAACGTGATTCACAGATATTTTTATAGCGTTTTGTTTAAATAAGTGACCTTCCAAAAAAGATAAGATTTAGTAGTTTTCTTGCCGTGTTGTCTTGATTATTATGTGGTATTCAAAGGTAACTTTAATAATGTAACTAGACATAAGACTGCATGCAGAATATAAATGCATGCATGTAAAATGACTTGTCAAACAAAAATAAAAAAGTAGAAAACGAAAATGTTTGTTGCTGAAATATTCACTGAAAACAAATATTTCGTTTTCACAGTGCTCTATAAAGAAAATACGATACATTGTTTAGATATGTTCCACTGTATTATTAAAATTTATTTTAGGCACATATTAGCTTCTTATATTTATTTCTAACGTTAGTAAATATATTGCACTGGAAAATATTACTACACAGATAACCTCGTGTGGAATAGTAATAGAAAAAATACTTGTTAAACAAATATGATATCTTTCACCTAAACTATTTTGTGATTAATATGAACCTAAATGTTTAAGTCTAGTTGTTTCAACATTTAATTTTCTTCATCACAAAACACACGACGGCCCCGAGCATACCGCGGGATGGAAGCAAGGGTTTGTGAGGCTTATGTTATCAGGGTGAAACAGGTTTTAAATTTAATTATTGTAATGTCTGTAAATAGACTAGTATGACTAATTGATAACGTGGGTTGTGTGGTAACGCGGTTGAAGTACCCAAAAAATGTAAAAGACATAATATATATCATGAGGTTGACACTTATTGAGTGTAGGTATGTGTATATTAATTTTAATTATGGTATATATATTTTAGTAGTAGGCCAAACCCTCCTTTCTAAGGAGAGGCCTATGTCCAGCAGTGGACTAGTATAGGCTGTTGATGTTGATGATGTGATATATATTTTTAGGTAAATGTATATTAATTTTATATTTATTTAAATAAATTACTTAAATACCTCGCTGTTTATTTAAAAAAATATATTTTTTTTTAACCGTTTATCATCATCATCATCAACAGCCTTTAATAGTCCACTGCTGGACTATATTTTTTTTTGTCAAAATAAAAAATATTGTAGAATTCACCGATTTCAAATGACAGAGCAATGGAAGTAATGGAAGGAATTACCTTACTTTTATCATTCTCAAATGATACTCAAGCGCGATTTCCTCCTGTACATTTCTAACGCTTTCATAGCTTTCTTTTCAAAGGTTCTAATTGACATACAAATTCGTTTTAGTCTAAGAACACTGGCTGAAACAAGCTCTTTCATTTGTGATTTGAATTGGTCCCTTGAAATAACTTAAACTTAATAATGCTCTGGTCAAAAAAAAAAAATTACTTCATTTTCAAAATACTGTTAGTGTTACAAAAAAATATAATTTTATGAAAAAATCTCATTAGGGATAGAGAAAAGAATTGTAGAAATTAATTACTGAAGCATGATACTTTACTACGCCTCCTTTCTCATTGACGGACAGTTCATTTACGGGATACGTATATCCTATTAGGCCAGAAGTGTGGATTAAATAACGATGACGGCCGTTGTTTTTAATTACTCTTAGTTAAACATAGAAGTTATTTCTTGATGGACGACTAATTACACAAAATGAGTGGCGCGTGCGCGAGATAAGGAAGAGTAGGGCTCTAATTGACTCGGCCCTGTAACATACAGTATTGACTCGTGATTTCACTTTCAAATCAAAAGTACTGCCTAAGAACTTGCACTATTCAAAAAACTGAACTGTCTTTGAACAATGTCAATAAATTAATTTGCAAATATGTGTTATTACGATGTTGAGACAAACCTATAAACTGAAAAGAAAAGGCAAGATTATTCCTACTCATTTTCCCTTATATACGGTCTACAAAATTTTTGCAAAACAAGTATTAAACGCAAACGTGGCTTATAACCTTCATAACACAACTGTATTTCCTATTTCTATTTATGACTTATAAATCTATCTCAAAACTTTTGATAACTACACATATATAATATATCTACAACAACTAAGCTTTGCCGACAGAGTAGCGTGTAAAAAAATAATATAAGGCACTTACCGAAAGCATAGTAACATATTTCGAAGAGATGAGGAGCGATGGCTGTAAGCAGACCAAACAAGGCTTGAGGGAGTTCTGTAGCGAGGAATAGGCCGAGCAAAGCGACCAGCATTCGCGTTGTACGATCAGTACGGCCGCCCCCACCCCCTCCGCCTCGTTTTGTACCGTCGTCGTTCAGTCGAGCCTTCTCACCCTGCACACAAAAGTAACTGCTTACTATTATACTATTATAATCCGTTCCATTATCACATATAAAAGGAGCTCGAAATTGAATGTAGAACAATAAAAAAGAATACATTGACATATTCTTTTCATAGTTTCTTATAGACATGACTACGACGTTATGGGGACATTGTATTTTATTTGTCTCAAAGACAAATGTACTTACACAGGTCTATGAAAGCGATCTACGTAGCTATGTACTTTGCACACATAAAAGTCGAGATTCTCAGAACTTGACTGGTTGTTGATCAAATTGCAACGTATATTTATTTTGATTATAGAATATGGAAAGTTTTCTAACATCATATTGTAATATTTACATGTTCATGTAAGTGGTAATTTGAGGGCATATTTAGCTATTTGTATCATGGTATACGTTGAGTTTGCTTAAATACCATTTTTTTCTCTGAGATAGTAGTGAACAAGGTTTGCTTAGTTTAGAGACTAGTACTTCAGTTAAACGTTTGCTTAGCTGAACTCGGGGTGGGCAGTATTTGATTGGTTTGGAGGCGAAAAAAATGAAATTTGAGCTAACTCAACGTTTTTAGAAAGTTAATGACTTGACCTTTCAGATACCCTGTGTACTTTTTAAGGCATAAATTTGAAGGGTTACAAAACCTTAAAAATGAGCAAAAATTTTATTTTTGTCTCAGATCAGAATATCTCAAAATCCTGGCGTGATAGAGCAATTCTGCGGCCGAATTCGGATTCAGCGCACTAAAATCCTTTGGACAAGTATACTCAAGGGCAAGAAACTTTGTCATATTTTTTTTGGCCTGTGTTATTTATTTATTGACTAGAGGAGGTAATGGTTAAATGTTTGCTGATGACTTGCAAGACACATCAGGATTTGTCATCTATTCATATGCCATTATACATTTAAATTTATTCATAACATTAGTCTTAAAAAAGGTTACAGAAGTAAATAAATAATTACCTCGTTGGTTGTAATTGCAGATTTCTTTAAAAGTTTCTGTCTTCTTCGATCACTTGACTTCATTTTTAGGATTAACAATACACTTAAAATTGACAACACTACACATGGTATAAGTTTTATAAACACACTGTATATCCAGAATATGGCAGTCAGCATCTCCTTATTGGTCATCACGACGGCATACTGTGGTTCCGTAGTCAGTGACTCATTTGTTATGCTCGTATCGTTTATTGTACTGTTTCCAGGAGAATCCAGTGGAATAGGTACAATATTCATGGCAAAGTAGATAGGAAGACACAATATTGGACACACGGCATAGGCCATACCTATGGCAATGTTAGTGTTCTTCTTGTTACATAATGTCCTATTTTTCTGAGGGAACTTAATCGCAATAAATCTCCAAACAGCTAGGGTTATGGTCAGCCAAATCGATATTGTGTGAAAGGTTTGGCTAAATATAGAATGATAATATACAAAAACTGCCCACCCATATGAGTTTTGGTTAAGTTCTGAGCATATCCTTGTGTACATGTGAAGAGCAAATGGTATATAATCCATCATGACAAGTAAGTCAGCGACAGCGAGACCGGTGAGAATAGAGTTCGTAGAAGTGGCCATTTCCTTGCGACTGAGTACAGCGATGTTGACGGAGTTGGCAGCACAGCCCAACAAACAAATGACCAGAGCGATGTAGCCGTGTATTCCCACATACGCTCTATTGATGGGTCGCCCGTTTGTCTCACAATAATTATTCGACATCTTTCCTTTGTATATTGTTGTACGTCAACGATTAATTCTCAGTCAATTTATTTATGTACAGCTTGCATTATCTGAAAATAAATTAAATCCTTTCAGATTACATGTTTTGATGTATAATGGAAGCTATTTACGATGAACATTCAGAAAACCTAATAGAGCAGCGAGTAAATCAGACCGCTGTCACTCAAAAAAATCTATAGACGCACGCTAGTGAAGATAAATAAAATATCTACTTAGATAGAGAATTTACCGACTGCTTATGTGTTCTCCGGATGTTCACGAATATTTATGGGCTCGTGTGCCAGCTCTGTAATGGACTAATCATAAATAAAGAGAAGACAAAATTTACTCTCAGCTAGAGAGTCATTTTCCTACAGATGTCTCCAGTGATTTGAGTATTTTATATTATATTTTTTTCCAAATTCTAAATAGAAATAATCTTAGAATTTTGAACCGTTTTCATACAACTACAAATTGTTTTGTAAAAATTGTTAAAATCGAGCCTCGCTTAAAGGTGTACGTAAGAAACTCTGAAGTTGCTGTTACGGAATTCCGAGATGATAAAAAACATGTGTTAAAATGGAATATTGACATGTCAGTTAATAAATTGTACTATTTTAGAAATATTTATTACATTACAAGCACCACTAACTACTGAGACCAGCCTTATACTGTCAGCAGAGAAATCAAGAAAAGATCATACATATTATATACTAGCTGAGACCCGCGGTGTTACCCGCGTTTGTTGTTATAACCGCGGGCAACGCCGCGGGGCGAAGCTAGTCTAAAAAAGTAGTCTAAGTTACTCCTCATGCCATCAGCTATCTGCCAGTGAAAGTCCCGTCGAAATCGGTCCAGCTGTTTCAGAGATTACTCGAAACAAACAGAGAGACAGACTGACAAAAATTGTAAAAAATGATATTTTGGCATATGTACCGTGTAAATATACATATGCATTTAGTAAAAAGTGGTTATTTTAATATTACGAACAGACACTCCAATTTTATTTATTTGTATAGAAGATATATATTTATGTACATATAGTTTTAAGCATAGTTTAGGCTAGAGAACAATATTAATGTACCTCAAACGCTATGATATGCTAGTATGAGCCCGAACCAAGTCGAGATCGAACTATAATTATAAGACTGCTGATAGACATACCAATATTTTACTTAATAAATTACACCCAAATAGAATAAATGATAGTGCTCACCAATAAACATTTTTAAATGCATGTCTTGTAAAGTAACGTCCAAAGGACATAAAAAGCTCCCTAGTTAGTTAAAACTATAATAGGAATTAGATTATTGTAGACTAGTATGTATTTTGATAAAACTTTCAGCAGTATTTAAATTTTAATGATATTTGAAAACCATTGCAATTTTATGACAATGTATTCACTGGCTATTGCATAAGGTTTGAACAAGACAGGCATGAGAAAAAATAAAATTTGTTTAAGATTCAGAAGCACTTAGCTGCCTTGCGTTAGTTTTTAAAAATATATTTAATGGACAGATACAGCTTCAGTAAAGTTTACAGCATGAATAAACAAATAACGTGAATGATGTAGTCTGTAGGCGGTTACTAGAATTATTTTAAATGAATCAACTACGGTGTGAAAAGCGTTTGATGCAGGCGAATAAGTAATATGTTGAAGCTCAAAAAGGCAGCTCATAGTATATTAATATGCATTTGTGTAATAATAAAGTCAATTTCTAAAAAAAAAAAGTGCCAACGGAGGAACGTGACATTTTTAATACTAATAATTTAGAAGTACTGAAAAATATGTTAAATTTGATATTTATCTCTGCGGTAGATCCCCATAATTTGGTCCAGATGTCTTAATAACATCAGTTCCCAGATCTTTCCTTTTTCATCATGTGCTTTTAGTCGATCCGATTCCGACACACCACCCCGCCGCAAACCGCGATGTGGTGACGGCCCCAAAAAAAATATCGACAATGAAAGTTTAAGTTATACCGGGTAATGAAATAAATCAAATAAAACTTAATGAATTTTGGTTTGAATTCGAGCATCGGGCAATTTATCGATTAGCATACCTACAATATGATTGCATATTGTAGGTAAAGGTAACAACAATATGTAATCATATTGAACATATTGGTTTGAATTCGAGCATCGGGCAATTTATCGATTAGCATACCTACAAAATGATTACATATTGTAGGTAAAGGTAATTTGCCCGATAATAATAAAATAATAACATACAAAGTGAGTTTTTAATAGTGACCTCTATAGCACCTATTTAGCCTTCTTCCGCTTATCGAAAGTAAATCGTCATAAAAAGAATATCAACTAATGAATGTACAGACAGCCATACTTATATTATAAATGTGTAAGTGAGTTTGTTTTGAGTAAGACAGGCTACTTTATACCACGATAACCGACATAAAAGCGGGCGGAGCCGCGGGCAAGAGATGGTACAGAGTTACGAGATTAAAATAAATAAATGACAAGATGTGAATGAATTCGAACCTCAGAAACAGCTTATAAAGCGCTATATAAACATGACCAAACCAACAAAAGATGTCTTCCTCTCCCAGAGGTCAAAGAAATTGATTTTATAAAGCCCATTCAGTTTCACAACGAAAGACTGATTTGGGGTTGAGTGCCACCACTGCGACGGCCGGACCGTGGACACGGCGCTCCTCACGCTGGCAGGCCTTGTGGCGGCCATCAGGGCAGGGGTTCTCTCGCTCGGTAGCATGATTGCGGCCATGTTGCGGATCGAGAGCGCTTGGAACTCCGTCGTCTTCTTCTGCGAGCAAGTTATGCTAACGATGGAGATGGCAGAGCGGGACCGGGAGAGGATTAGAACTCTCCCGCCCTGCCAGGTATCGCAGACGACTCTGGCACCGAAGGTAGCAAAGCGACCACCGTCCTCCGACGGCGAACATGGGGGTTCCCACACAGGAAAGGGTCTACCCGCCGTTGATGGCCCGAGGTACGTCGGTGTACCAGGAATTTAATTTCTAGGGTACACCTGGTTCCCCAGCTTTTGGTCGGTTCGAGTCCGACACAACCACTGGTAGATGGTATCCGAGGGGAATGCCGACAAGAAGAAAAATTATTATAAAATTATTAATAAAATTTTATTACTATTATTATGTTAGCTTTTATAAGTTTCTTCACTCAATTTTTTTTTTTCTGCAGCGACAACCATGTAGATGTTATTGTAAGAAATAACAGAGAAGAATGTTATATTATTTGAATAAGTTATGTAATATACTCACGTTTGAATCGATCAAACTCAATACAGACTTGTATATTATAGATGAGCAAAACGTGAATGACTAATATCAATACGATAATTTCAATCCTATAATAATCTCCTATTATGCTTCTATTACTACCTTGCTAAATAGGTAAAATCTTTCATTCGCAATTCTTCAAGATGAATTTTTAAGAGAGATCATGATTTTTTTAGATTTTTAAATCAATAGTTTAGCTGGGGGACACTTGACTGTAACAAAAATTAGCATTTTAAAGGTTAATCATATTTTACCAATTTGTAATCGTGATAAATAGTTCTAATATTAACCGTATCTAAGCTAAGTCGAAGATGTACAGACAGACGAACATCATGAAACTAAAGCTTCTTTGTTAAGACTACGGACCCTAGAAGTTAAACATCTCTCTTAGCTACATATAGATAAATTGTTTTTAAGTGATTTTTTTTTAATTTAAAAATAGTGTTCCTAAGTTTGAGTATATAATGCTTTATTTTTTAATAATCTGCATCACAAGAATTCACCCACGAGTTGGAATGTAAGTTATTTAAAGAAAATTGAAACTGAAATTGCCGTAGAAGTGATTAATGGTCATCTCAAACTGTTATATAACTGTCTACCTCGCACTTCAGTAATAATGCTTTCAAACAAAAAACCGCATTTTCTAATATTTAAAATTATCTCCCTGAAGAAACGGGTGTCCTCCTATATCAAGAGGGGAAAACACTCCATAACCGCTAAGTGTACGTCATCTGATTTTACAGTACTTCAATAAACTTCAAGAACTTTATGAAAAACTCTCAGGTTCCCACAGACACCCTCACTTCACGTGATCATATTTATTTTACGAAAGCTCTTGACCGCAAATTCTGGAATAAATTCCGCAAAGAGGATATAAATTGTTAATTCCTCGTCACCTTTGAAAATAACTTTTGGAATCTTAAATTTTTATTTTACATAGGATTTCTTCATGGTATTGGCGGTCAAACGAGAAGACTTGGACTTGATAGTAAGGAACTACCGCCGCCCATGGACATCTGCAACTGAAGTCATAAGCACGTTGCCACCCTTTGAATCTTCCCCCCAGAAAGAAGGCGTTTGGACTCGAGTAATCTCACTCATTCGGTGAAAAGCAGTGAAAGAATTGCTTAATACAAGTTTTCTGTGAGGACTAAGGTCAAGTCGGCCCATTTGTGCCAAATTCTGGTTCTTCCGCGTATAAATTGTAATATAGGCACTTATACGTTTGTATTTTGAATTAGAATAATAAAACTTTGGTCGACGCTTCAGTTATACTAACAGCCTATTATTTTATAACATATTGTTAGACCAAAAAGGAGTACTTTTTATTAAAACTATTCAGACATCTTTCGATCATAACAATCACAAAACAACAACATTATTCAATAGGAATCAGAATCGTACGACCTGCAACTTATACTGTTAAGTGAGCGTGGCGCCTACGTTAATAAAGACTGTCTCAGTGAGTGCACTTTTTCATTTTAAAATAAAAACAGGTATTTTATGAAAGAGTTGTGATATTTTTATTGGATTGTAAAGAAGACATATTCCGATTAGGCAAATGGTATGTCCGATTATGTAACACACCGATGACGCATTGGATCTCTAATTTGAGCTCAGGAATTGTTTCTCGTTTTTTCATAAAGCCGAGATTTCAGAAAAACCCTAAGAAAAAGATCGCATGGCGTTAAATCGCACTATCTTAGTGGCCAGTTGACATCAAATTTTGTAAGAAAATGTGTTCTGGAAATCGTTGCTGCAATAAATCGATTGTTTCATGCGCGGTGTGGCAGGTGGTACCGTCCTGCTGAAACCACATGTTTTGCAGATCCGTGCCGTCCAGTTGAAGACACAAGAATCCCGTTATCATGTTCCCGTAACGAATGCCGTTCACAGTCACTGCAATTTCAGCCTCATCTTCAAAAAAGTAAGGCCCAATGACGCCGCCTAGCGCCTGACCAAAATCCGCACCAGACAGTTGCTCATTGTAGGTGCATTTGTTTCTCATGGATTGCATGAGGATTTTCTGAGCCCCAAATTCGTCAATTTTGTGTATCAACGTAGTCATTGAGATGGAAATACGCTTGATCGGAGAAGATGACTTTTTTCGAAAAATTAACATCGACGTCTCTTTGCTCCATTACCCATTAAACGAATTGCTGGCGCTTTACATGGTCTGCAGGTTTGAGCTCCTGGGTTAGCTGAATCTTGTACGCATGAAGGCTGAGGTCTTTTGTCAAAATTCGCTGCGTAGTGCTTCGTGAAATTTGATGTTGTTGAGAACGATGCCGAGTTGATGTTAACGGGTTTTCATCGACACTCTCGTTTACAGCAGCAATGTTTTCAAAAGACCAACCGGTACGTAGACGCAAAGGATTCTTAATATCCATAATCGACCCAGTTTCTTCAATTTTTTTGACCACTCCTCGAATGGTTGACACATTAGGTGCACTTTCTCTACTGAAAATTTTGGCGAAGTATGCGAGTGGTTTCAGCGTAACTTTCCCCCATTTTTGTAATAAGTTTTCACAATTACAATGCGTTGTTCTTTCGAAAAGCGCTTCATTTTTAGTAATCGGAATAAACATAGATGACAGCTGTCTGACAAATTACAGAGTGCAAAAAGTGCACTCTTACTGATACACCCTTAATTACAGCGGTGGCTAATATCTTCAGGCACTGAATTGAAAACAAGTAAGAAGTGCAATATGGGTGGCTTCACGCACACCAAAGTAATCACATCCTCATTCATAATGTATGCATACGCCAGTACGTAGCTAGGATAATAAACATCATAGGTACGAGTATAATACTCGTAACGAATTATGTGATAACTACGTGTTAAAAAAAATAAAAACTACAGTGTATTCAAAAAAAGGACATCTTTTGAAACAAAACAAAGTATTATGTAATTTAAGAGGAACCCGTTATGTCCTTATTATAAAACAGTAACTATTTCAGGACTACGCTAGCACGCAATGGACTACCATTTCTTACTGAAATTTTGCTATATGCTTTGCACAAAAACATTTAGTAAATGCCAAGATGCACAATCGCATAACTCTGACATCTCGTCTCGACGTAACAGCTTGTGAGTATGCATACAAAACTTTTTTTTGCAAAGGCAGTTATGAAGACATATTTTGTACAAATTTAAGTAGCATTTCCCTGGGTTCCCCTATACAGAAAGGTTAAGCTACTTGTAGTATTATATACCGTGACACAGTTTATGTATTACTATTTTAAAAGTGGGAGAAGTATGTTTCGTCACATATTTGCCGGCTCGATCACACACACACCAGTCACGGCTTTTTTTTTACCTTACGGCCTTTCGGAAAATCGATGGTAACCATGAAGCACGAGTGAATGAGGTTACCGGAAGTCTACTTCCCCTTTCCACAACTTTTTTTGGAGAAGCATTCAGGTCTGTCAGTCTTGTCACTCTTGGTATCCTTCCCAGTTAAAGTTTATAACAGATAAATATATAAAGTTGTTTTAGATAGGGGTTTGTTTTTGAGAAATTGTGGAATTTTTTGGCGCCATGAATAAACTGAAAATTAGTACCATTTTCAAATATGAGTTCCTAGGTGGAAATACCGCTGCGTAAACAACACGAAACATTATCGACATGTACGGGCCTAAAACTTCTTGCATAAACATGGTCCATTATTGGTTCAATCGTTTTAGATCTGGAAATTTTGAGATGACGAACGAGCCTCTCGTCTTCCGGTAACTATAGCCGACGATAGAGGAATCGGATCTATCTCAATCTACGGCTGAGCTTGCAACCCGCTTTGGAGTTAGTGTCATCAAAACTGCCATCAAAATGGCAAAATTATATGGATAAGTAGAGCTAGTACTTTGATTTCCTGAAATTAAAAAAAATGCCATAATTTTAAGATTTTAAAATGTTCATACAAATCTCATACTTCATGTATCAAGACTTAATATTACGTATAAAGACTATATTGTATACTAGCTTTTGCCCGTGGCTCCGCCAGCGTGTACGTCGGTTTTCACTGTAAACGTAGCCTATGTTACTCGCTGATATTGAAGCTTTCCATTGGTGAATGAATTTTAAATTCGGTTTAGTGGTTAAGGCGTGAAAGCGAAACAAACAAACAAACTCACATTTATAGTGTGGATAAGAAGCTGTAAGTTTATCACTGGCGAGAGCGAATAAGGGATAACAACAAACATATGAACTAACATCGAGTTTGTAAAGGAAGGCTCAACAAAAAAAACTTTACAAAAGCCGTACTCTATTATAAATACCGCCAATGACTGGAAATTATTAGTGGACACGTATGAAAATCATTACAGAATACCGTCGGATATCTGTGCCTCGGCGTCCAGACCGGACATATTTCTTCACGCAATGTCAATTGAACGTGTACTACTAGTAGAACTCACGGTGCCGTGGGAAACGAACGTCCCTAAAGACTACGCGTTAAAAAGAAACAAGTACTTTGACTTAACCAACGAAATATCTAAAATTATTTCGTTAAAATTATTTTAAGTTAAAATTATTTCGTATTAATTATTATTTCGTTGTGTCGTATGCCGTGGAAGTAGATGAGAGGGTTATACCAGCTAATTATAATAATAATAATAATAATAAAAATTCTTTATTTAAAACTAAAAACACAGATTACAATATTTCAAATGTGTTTGATAATGACTGCATTAGTGAAACACTGTGGCGCAGTCACTAACGCCCACCTTTGGATCTGATGCAAACGTTCCATTTTATTCTACCACATTACAACTCTAAAAACTAAGCATGTGGAGTAAAACGTTGAGGATTTGAAAGTGTATTGTGTGTGTGTGTGTGCACGTGTGTGTGTGTGTCTGTGCGAGCGTGTGTGTGTGTGTGAGAGAGAGAGCGTATGTATGTGTATCTGTGTGAGCGTGCCTGCGTGTGGGAGTGCATGTGAGTGTGCGTGTTGCGTTATATAATAGATGCGACTAAGTCTTCGGTGTCTTCGTAAGTTAGACCAAGCAGCCATTCAGTAACTCGCGATTTACATTCTCGCATAATAGTGGGATAAATGTTCAAAATTTTATTTACTTTGTTATACAATGAGGGGGCAAAGAAGTAGAAGTGTCGCTTAGCAAGTTGCGATTTACACAATTGTATTATGCAAACTTTATCTATTCTTCGTTTTTCTATATTAGAAATATAAGGGAGATCTGCGTGTTTACGAAGTAAAACCGTTAATAAGAAGAGCTTTCTTACTGTTAAAATTTTTAACTCATGGTATATCTGAGATGTAGCGTACCATATGGGCTTAAATGACATGATTTTTAATACACCCCGGTGAGCTCTTTCGAGAGTAAGGAGTTTGACTTTACCTGCACAGCCCCAGGCCGCGATACAATATCCTGCCACTGACTGTACCAACGCCAAAAATATAATTTTAAGTGTAGGGAAATCAAGAACCGAACGCAGCCTCTTGAAAAGATACATGAGTTTTCTAATTCTGCAGGTAGTTACTTTTACATGTTCCTTCCAAGAAAGATGATTGTCAATCCAGACTCCAAGATATTTGACTCTGGATTCACAAGCGATTTGCAAACAGTTACAGATGGTTTCTTTGTCACAAGATGGTATATGGGAATAAAGGACAAAAGAGGGAGGAGGAAGAGAGACTGAGTTGGGTGAGAAAGTGAGACACTTGGTTTTGTCTACGTTTAGTGTAAGAAAATTTCGAGAAAACCAGTGAGTTACTGTAGACAATGCTGCCTCAGCATGAGATTGAGTATCATTCCAATCTGCCCCATTTACAAGTAGAACAGTGTCGTCAGCGTACGTTATTATTTTGCAATTTCTTATAGCCAATTTGCAAAGGTCGTTTATGTATATTAAAAACAGGGTAGGTCCAAGGACACTACCCTGGGGCACCCCAAAGAGCAAGGGTTCACGTTCGCTTATGACACTACCCATCCTAACATACTGAAAGCGATCCCCAAAATAGCTTTTGAAGAGATTGTGGACAACGCCTCTAACGCCAATACACTCCAGCTTCCCGAGTAGGGTGGAAATAGGAACAGTGTCAAAAGCTTTTGAAAGGTCTAGAAATATAGCAGTCGATTTAAGGTTTTTATTTAGATTTATGGTAATAGAATCAGTCAAAGTTAAGACGGCATCTTCAGTGGATTTACCAGCCCTGAAGCCAAATTGATTATCAGCAAGAACGTTATTGCTATTTAAGTAGTTTATTAGTCTAACATTGATTATTTTTTCTAATATTTTAGAGAAAGTTGTAAGAATTGAAATAGGTCTATAGTTCTGAACACTGCCCCCTATCACCACCCTTGTATATCGGTAAAACAAGACCAATCTTAAATGCATCAGGGAAAACACCCCCTAGAAGACATAAGTTAAAAACATGTACCAGTACAGGTACTAGAATAGGTCTAGCCAGTTTTATGATCGACGCTGGTATTCCCCTGGTATGGAATTCCCTCCATAATCTTATTATAGACCTTAGATTGCCAAGGGCTTCAGTAAGCTCTTTTCTAGAATGAATATCAAAAGTGTAATTGCTAGGCTCGTATCAAATATAGTTAAGTAAAGGGGATAACAGACAGTGGAGGCGAGCGCTGACACTTTAATAAATAATTTTAAAATACTGAACAAGTGTACTAACTTTCTATTTTTAAGAATTAGTTGTATTGACAAATAACGATAAGTAGTGGCGATTGTAAGTATCACTTGGTAATTGATTTGGTACGTCGTTCAAATTTCTGTAAAAAGCACTCTTTTTTTACAATTATTAGCTGTCCATGACGAGGAAGTATTACCCATAATAAACTTAAAACAGTATGTATATCTGTACTTGAATTGATTTATAGAAAAAAAAAACATTATTTGCTAAATTATTATTATAACACTAGTGAACACTAGTACTTACAACTTGACATAGTTTAGAATAATGGAGAGGAAGTCGAACATTACAATACTAAAATAGGAACTTCAGAAGTCCGTTATTGTAATTTAACGAGACTCATCAGGGATTGCAAGAATAAATTTTACAATTTCATGCGAAAATATTTACTGAGATTCGAGACATCGACTCTCTTCCCGTCGCCTCGTTGAATTTAATAGACGTATTTAACCTAAACGTGGCAAGCCCTATGACATGGCAACATTCTGCTAAAAAATCGAATTGAATTAGTGTTCACTCGCTAATTTTAAGTACCTATTTTATTATCGTTGCCGTTAGACAGTTTGACACCTGTCAAAGCCAAGTTTGACGGCATTTATAACTATATGACAGCTGTTATTGTGCCCGAACATTTTTTGGTGAGTGACTACCCTCGGCCCATGGACACCTGCAACTCAAGAGTCACAAGTGCATTGCTTGCCCTTTGCCCTGGGAGGCCGTGGGGTATCACCTCGGTTGAGTCTTGCCCATATGTGCCGAAGCATGGCTATCCCAGGATAACGTCTTGTTTATAGAGTACAAGGGCAGGCGTTCATTAGCGACCCGCGAGCATGAAGTGACCCGTCTACTTTTTTGCCCCCTCTTGCATAAAAAAAATACACGGTAAAAACCTCATCAATTATTGAAGTGTAATGACTATTTTGTAAGATAATTAATTATTAAAAATGATATGAAATACATTGAGAACCTCAATAATCAAAATCAATAGTAGAGAATCCTCGGGCGAAGTTATTCTGAAAGGCTTAGAGAAACTTTGTCTACCGTAAAATCTCCAGCATGTAAACTAGTTCAGGGCGTACTTCCAATTGATGCTGAAGAGCCTTTAAGTTCTACATTCAACGTCGCTTATCTATCCAGACAACTACTTATTACTGAGCACGTTCTCGCGCAGCAATTATGTTGCCCTGTAATTTCATCACCACTAATAACCAATTCCAACTCACAAAGGCTTAACACGCAATGTAACCCATTCATCAAACTGACATTACTGGTGTAAACTAGGCATTCGTGTTCAATTATCAAAATTTGTATTTCAAAAGCATTTTAAATATTATAATATGTATTGTGATGTACGTATATCAGACTTAGGTACTTGAAGAAATATATATAATAACATTCTATACACTACCGTACGTCAAGCGCATTTTTTGTACAAAACGAAGTTTAGATTCAAAAAATATTGCATGTCAAAGCAATATAAAATGGAAAATCTAAAATCTCGTCCCACCCTTTCATAATGAACAAATTAACACAGTTCCGTTCCGTGCCGTTCAACGACGTGAAAAGAGCTAATAAAATTATTATTTTGACGTTTTAACTTCTCAATTAAGAGACGGATGAGAATAAAAATTAATCTCATTTAAAAACGACCGGATGGCGTAGTGGTTTGTGTAACGGACTGCTATTCCAAAGGTCGCGGAAAAAAAAAAACGATGGACGTAAACGAATTCCTTTAAGACCAAGGAACGTTTTAAACGAAATAAGAACATAATAAAATATTTTACAAGAAAATTCCTCTAGGGTGCTTAAAAAAGTTTCATATAAAGTACTTTTGTTACTTTTTTACCCAAGAAATAACAACTACACTAAAAATTATTAAATTGGATTTGAAACAAGTAAAATGTTTAGATATCATTTTAAATTAATTTCTTCACTTGCGTCGTAGATAACTGCAGTTTTCTATTTTTCTCGCTGCTTCCAAAAATCATCGACTCGAAGACGAACTGTAGAAAGGATGTAACACCTAAGATTGTTAGATGTTCTAACTTTGATAGATCTAGGCCAACACTTAATCTTGCACCACTTGCACCACTAAGGACTTTGAACTTTCATCCCACTTGAATGGTGATAAAAATTGACACTATTATTGACGCTGTTGTCTCACAACAACAGCAAAAGAACTTAAAAATAAGAAATAAATTCTGAACAGTCATATCATAAAAAAGAGCATTTCTTTAGTTTTAAAGTCAGGAAAATTTAAAATAAAATAAATAAATTGGTTATATCGTTGACGGTCTAAAAGTTTACTTGCCAATCAGCTGAATTCCGTCACAGATACAGTCACCGAAAAAATTATAAAACCTAATACAAATATCAAAATACACAGGGAAAGTAAATTTGTAAGTCTCTTTAATAGTACGTTTTACCAAAATGCTGTATTCGATTAGTTGAAGTGAACAAATAGCCCAGTAGAGTTTAACGACGACGACGTTTGTAACTTTGATAGTTACAAACAAGTAAAAACAGCAGAACGTAAAAACCATAGGTCTATAAAGAGGCTGATAAGATACTTTTTCCTTAAATCTTTTTCATGATCCTGGGGCTATCCCCTATGTAATGAAAAAGATTTACGGAAAAAGAAAAAGTAACTAGCAGACGATTTACCTGATTTTAAGTCACAAGTGTGTTGCGGGCTTGACTGATTGAAATCTCTCATGCATGTTGCAGTGAATGTGAATTTTACTTGTGAACTCATTCCATCATATTCCTCTTCACAGTCAGAAGTTTCTCATAGTATAATTTTTATGTTAAAAAGTATAAAGACGTAAAGAATCACCTTCTTCAGTTTAGAACCAATATTTAACCATCTTTAGCGGGTTACGGTTGTAAGCATTCGTAAAATCATTTATCATTTGTTCACTAACAATGTATACAAACGGAACCCAATAATATATATATGATGAATAAATCCACAACATCAGGAATAAATACATATTTACATATAACTTATCTCAATCTTTTTTCGAGTAAATAGTTTGTCCTTGCCCATATCAATACTGTGAAGGAAATCAAATCATCGCTACCATAATTTAATAATGTGTTGTCTTTTATTTAGAACTTGTGTGTACCTAAATATATAATCCAGTCCATATGACGTAAGTACCTACAGTACATACATCGTACTCGTATATAGGTACATATTATCGCCAACCAGTAAGGTGTTATGACGTCATCGCACAATGCTTATGAAACATTCTGAAGGTTTATGAGCATTTTCTACATTAGCGGCATTAAGTCTAAATATTTTATGCAAATTAACTGAAAAAGTAATCCCAAAGGAAATTGCTGTTGTTTAATAAGCTATAAGCTAAATTTATGACGCTAGCGAATTTATTATTGTTAAGTACGGCACTCTGTATCCATAAATATTGGGCATTCGTGTCCCTTGACAATTGTAGTTTTTAAGAAAAATCATCATTTTTTCAATTTGTCGACTAAGTTAAATAAAAAAAAACTGTTCGCGTTGCAATGCTGATCGTATTTAGAATCGTTACCAGCTGAGCGAATTAAGTAATTCAAAACAGTGAAGAGTAAAGATACTTTATTTAGATAGCACCAGGCAAGGAATTGTAAGATAAACAGGGAAATATGAGGATAAGCGTTTTTATAGTTTAATTAGTGATTTATCCTAAAATATATAAAATTTACAGTTAACAGTAGTACACAATTACTATCAAAATTATATATTATTACTATATTGCGTGAAATAAACTCCTCGTTTAACACGTATTATGTTTTCTTAGCAATAAATTAATTACGGTTTAAATATCACTTTATTTCTCAAGATTACACAAATCACTTACAAGGAGAAATAAAATACAAATTATAAAAGATAAAAGTAAACGTTGACAGGTAGATAATTCCAAACTGATTTTTATGCGATGTAGGTACTTCTTAAAATTAAGTTGTCCGATCTAATACTGGTTTGTAGTGGAGCAAATATAATGGTGGGTTTACATGCAGTAATTACCTTGTGATGCAAAAAGTTTTTTTTTTTTTTTTTTTCTTTTTTTTTAACAAGTTATGTTTTACAACAGTGTAAAAAATTAATTACCAAAAATAAAATAAAAAATAATACATATAATAATATAACAACAAAAATAGTAGTGCATGAATTTTATCAGTAGTCAAAGGTTTTAGAATGAATTTCAGGTGGTGCCTTTGAAAATGTGTTCTTTTAACAGCTTTTTAAATAATACCAGCGACTTCGCGTCTTTTATATTTTTTTTATATTTTTGGGTAGTAAGTTGTAGATCCGTGCCCCTTGATACATAATATTTTTTTTTTTTTTATAATTAAATATCATAATCCACATTCAATATAATTTACTATATCTACAACTATCTACTTACATTACCGACCACCTGTATTGACTCGTGTAAAGCTCGAGACCACTATCTCACAACAAAATCTGATTATCTGATCTTCATACATATAGATAGCGCGTATACTGTTTTAGGCCCGTTTTAAAAAACGTCTCAAGTATCGGTTGAACTCTGATTGCCTGAAACTAGTTTTTAGTGCAGGTCAAAACTTAAGTATCGATCTTATTATAGAACGCGTTGTAAGGTTTACTCAGTTGAAACTAGTTTCGTATTGATTTGAACTTACAGTCTGTTCTCAATTACGTTTCCGCATGGTTGACATTATTACTCCATATTACGCAGTTAATTACTTTAATATTACTAGAATAATATTATACTTTTTACACAAACCATAAAGTTTGTGATAATTTTAATTTAAACAGGTATTGTGACAAGTAATTCTTTCATAAATAAAGTAAAGTAAATCTTTCGTTATTATTCAGATACAAATAATCGTAAAACACATTCATTTCCTCTAAATGCCTTAAAAATCACCGCTTGAGACTAGTTTCACAAGATCACAGCTATCAAAATCTATACCTGAGTAATTATTTCGACATAGAAATAGTTCTAAACTAAGCTTTCACTAACTTGAGTATGGATCGGTGAATCTCGTTTTAAGTGACGTTCAATAATAAAATCTTTACTTAAAATTAGTTTTAAGACATCTAGTCTTGCAGTCTTGTTCCGAGCATGGGGTGGCTTGTGCCGTGGGAAAGATTCATGAGCTGGGTTTGAGGGTGGCACCTCAGAAAACTGAGGCGATATAGTTTCATGGCCTACGTAAGCGCCAGGAACCACCCAACTCATGCCTCCAGGTGGGTGACGCTGAAGTCCAGGTGGGCCGGTATATGAAGTACTTGTGCCTAATCCTGGACATCGGTGGAGCTTTGAAGAGCATTTCCAGCGATTAGTCAACCGAGTGCACGTGGTAGCGGGTGCACTGCATCGCCTGCTGCCCAATCTCGGGGAACCACGGGAAGAAGTTCGCCATCTCTCGTCAGGGAGGACTCCAGAAATCGCCGATGCGTTCTTGGAGCTCCTCCCGACTGCCAAGGTAGGCCTCGGTGGGATTTAGTGGGTAGACCGGTTCTCCGGGAGTCCCACACACCCCCTGCGTTTCCCCAACGAAGGGTATCATGTGAAAAGCATTCCCAGCGTGAAAAAAAAGATGCACTGAGGTTGCAGTTGTTGTAGTAGTTATAACTATCATATACAATTACACATACATACATAAATATACATTTATAGATATAAATACATATACTTTGTTTTCGTACACTGTAAATGGGGAGGTGTACTATTGAGTAGGCCAACTGAAGAAAGTAGTTATGTACATTTTTTTTTAATGTGAAACTGTTTGTGGACATCCTGATCTCAAGTGAGAGCGCATTGCAGAGCGGTACTGCTTGCACAAAGAACGAAGAGATCAAGAACTCGGATTTGTCATAGGGACACAGGAGAAGAAAATCATTTATAGAGCGAAGATTTCTGTCGTGATTAGTGGATAGGAAACGCAGGTAGGGATCAAGGTAAGTGGGTGAGAATGGGGAGTTAAGGAACGAAGAGATTGAGGTCCATGAGAATTTGCAACCATTGTTATTGGTAACGAAAAGACAAGTGGTCTTACTTTCGAAGATTGAATATATTTCGAATGCAGTTATTATCGATGATCATGATCATTTATTCTGTGGTATGCTGTAACTATTGTATGTATGTATTCAGAAAAGTATGATTATCAGCACATATCTGGTTATTATAGCGAGAATGGTGGAGTTTTTATTATTATTTATGGACGGAACGGATAGTTGAACTCTCGCGAGCTTGTTTCAAAAATATGCCTACGTGTCAATCCAACAATATACCATTGTTAAAGGTTTCTTTAGGCACAGCAAATTACAGACATAATATATTTTTCTTGCGTACTGCGGTAGCTTTCAACAGTCTTTCCTTAGACCTAGATATTGACCTATTTCATAGCAGCCCCACTGCAATAAGGCAGCGTTTGACAAATATATTTTTTGAATAGTGGTTGACTTGCTTGGCAGTGTATCGTCATACGGGGTTGTCGTAAACATGTACTCAATTAATGGTTATTTGGCGATAGTGTATTCAATATCATTCTCATTCCCTTCATTGTTTCTGGTAAAAATGCATTGCAGAGTAATGTGTACTTACTGCAAATTATACTGATATAATCAATTTAACATCTTTTTCCTTATAAATATTTTTGTTTTTATAATATCTTCTTTTAAGTTTTTGGTTTGAAATTTTATTCGCTTAATTATACATTTGTGGAGGCTTGTTATAAGTAACCTTTTTTATGGATATTTTTCTTTATGCAAAGAGTGTTATTAGTATGTAAGCCTTCTTAAAATAAAATAAATTAATTATTCAAATACGCGTATTAAGGTAAACCACGACACACAATATCTAGTCCATAAAATAATCCAACGGGAGTCTAATCCTATGGCCTCCTTCATTATTTTAAATGAACCCTTAGAGAGCCTTAGAAAGAATGTTTTGGTCTACTATACCAAGCTCGCCAGTCGGTTTAGGGTTTATTTCAAGTTTTCCTTCTCTTTGCAGAGCCTTTGTATTGCAGAGTTTCTCCCTGAGTTGGCTCTTACGACACCCACGAGATGAATAGGAGTGGTGACACTTCGTATTTTTAATCGGTCACCACATAGTATACATATGTATAAAAATCAGCTGTTGTTTTTTCGCTGAGAGACCATTTACTAGATCATCGTGACGTTTATATAGTTACACATAGTTTTAAATTTAATATATGTGGTTAGTTTTAGTTAGTTTTATCTCTGGCAATTTGTATGCACGTTGTCAGAGATAAAATTAATTACATACGAGTAGGGTGTTTTTTTGCTAAAAACAAAGTTAAAAAAATACTTTTACATGATTAAAACGCTAGCAAAGTTAATATTTAATAATACTGAAATAATAAGGAATATAAATTTCAACTACAACTTGCTAAAGAAAGTGGAAACAAAATTATGAGAATTTACTCTTATCGTGTTATACCTTGTCTGACTTGCGTAAAGAGGGTAAAGTTTAATTAATTCATATTTGAGTCTTATCTGTAAAGACATGTGGGTATAATATGTCGAAATACTCTGCATAAACAATTAAATTCGAAGCAGCCCGCAGATGGCTTTAATATTTCACTACTCGTGAACCCGTGGGTTTGTGAAAACTTTACACCGATACACATACTTATTTTAACAACTTGTTGACAAGACGTGGACTAAAGAAACAGTTAAACTTAAAAAATATGCTATGTACAGTCCACATATTTTCTTAAATACATTTATACTTTGCTATTATTAATAGAGGTTAATTTTTTCCACTCGATATCTCTATACTCTCATCATTCAATCTTCTGGTGCCTAATATATCTAAAGTAGTTACTATACAATAAACGACCACTTTATTTTTTATGTTAATAGCTATCAGAGAGATTAAAACATTACCTGTCTTTGAGAAAAGAATATCACTTGACCTTTTAACCTATTCTCTCTTTCTCTTGTTTCTCTCTCTTTTAAAGACAACGCCGCACTATCCTGTGTAGAGGGGGACTTTTCAAACATTTATGAAATGGACAGGAAGCACACCCAGACTCGGGATAACAATTTGTGGAAAAACAGTGAAATTAGAAGCTGATAGAAGGGTGATTCGGGCACTTTTAGGTATCGGTATGAGTCAAGTACAAGAAGTCTTTCATGAACATTTAGGCCTCAGAGACCTTTGTACGAGATAAATACCTCATCATGATGACGGAAGATCAACGCCGTCGTTTGGATTGGTACCGCTCAATGCTAGAAAATTATGACGGAGGTGACTCGAATGTTGTATATATAATATCGTCACCGGTGATGAAAGCTAGATTTATTGTTACAAATCCGAAACTAAAAAACAATCTTCGTAATGGGTGTTTCCATTCGAAATTTGCCAACAAAAATAAAGAAGGGCAGAAGACAAGGGAAAAAGATGATTGTCTCATTCTTTGAACGGGCGGGTCATTTCGCAACAATAATGTTAAAAGATAAAAGGACTGTTACTGCACATTGGGCTGTCGGTCATTGGCTGCCAGTTGTCTTGGAAAATGTTAGACAGCAGCGCTAAAGAAGCAGGTTCCTCCTCACCTAAGGTGTCTCACCACCTTTCGATAGTGGTGTGGTAATAAAAAAAAAATGGTACTATGTATGGAGGTTTTTCACATCATCATCATTATCAACAGCCTTTATTACTCCACTGCTGAACATAGGCCTCTCCTTCGTATAGAGGTTTTGGCCTACTATACCACGCTGGTCAGATGGGTTGATATAGGGTTTGTGTCAAGTTTTTCTACATTTTGCAGTGCTATTGTCCTGCATAGTTTGCTCCCTTAGTCGGCTTTTACGACACCCAGGGGATAAATAATTAGAAAATTTGTGATGTAATATAATCATAATTTTCGTTACTGCTAGTTCACAATACTTAGTAAACAATTAAACCTAGAGTTGGTTCACTTTGAATAATATCAACAATAATAATTCCATTCATTTGTAAGATTCAAAGCCATCTGAAACTTCAGAACTGTGAGATAGAACGTTTATTGAAATGCAAATTGAATTTTCGTAATAAATGATAGCGATATACTTTATTCAAACTCTTTAAATACAATATACTGAAATTAACTTTCATTGACTATGAAAAACATGTTTTTAGAACTTTTAAGTTGTTTAACCTACAGATTACACAATAAAAGAGGCTGTTAATTTTATTAGCCAACAATACATACTTTTTAGGGTTCCGTACCTCAAAAGGTAAAAAAGGAACCCTTATAAGATCACTTTCTTGTCCGTCTGTCCGTGTGTCACCACCGATTTTCTCAGGAACGGGTAGACCTAGTAAGTTGAAATTTATACCAGATACTAAAGTCTAGTCCCTATTAAGTGTATAAAAATCAAGGTCCTGATTCAACAAGATAAAAAGAAATGGGCAAATTTCGATTTTCGCGAAACTTGTAAGTACCAAAATTTATCTTAATTTGCAACTTTTTTTATTTATTAACCAAAATTGACAATTCTAGGTCAACCGGAAGTACCCTATAGGTTTTGGGTCGAAAGCCTATTTATCATTTAAATTAAATTTGGCAAACAGAAACGTCTTACAGCTCAAATAAAGGAATAGTTCCAAAAAAAGTTGAAAATTAAGATAAATTTTGGTGCTTACAAATTTTCGCGAAAATTTACGTAAAATCTGGCAAGGTACTGAACCCTCGGCGCACGAGTTCGACTCGTACCTGATCGTTTATTTTTACTTTTTTAAAAGACATCTCTAGAAATATGTCCTGTGTCGCGGTGGACTTTACAAACATACAGAAACATACAAAGTACACCTTTTTTTTTCCGTGCGGAAATCCCGTCGGATACCACCTGTCGGTGGCATGTCGGACTCGAACCGACTAAAACCGCACGCCGTCTCGGGTACTAATAGCCGGGGAACCAGGTATACCCTAGAAAGGAAGTCCCTGGTGCCCCGACATACCTCGGGCCATCTACAACAACAGGTAGACGACCCCCCCCCCCCCCGTGTGGGAACCCCATGTTCCCTCTGCTCCCTGGAAGCGAGCGCGCTTCGCAACGCGCTCGCCGCCACCCCGGCCTGCTTCTGCTAGGGTGACAGATGGCCTCACCTGTCACCCCCAGGCCTGCGCTTATGGAGGACGGAGGTCGTTCTGCGACCTCCGGCGTTTTAATTATTTTTATTGTAATTCAATTATTATATGTATATATGCAATGAGTAAATGTCTTGAATCTTACAAAAGTAAGTTCAAGGTTTGATGACTAATTACTTTTAAATGATGGTTTCAATAAAACTGTACACAGTGTGTAAAACTGTACAAGTGTTGATGTTTAATTTGGTCTGGGTGTTTCTATGTATAATATGTATGTATGTATTTATATATATATATATAGCTCTGCTTAGTTTGGGACTAGATGGAGTTGTGTTGTTGTAAAAAAAAGTCTCGTTATTGCAGATCAAGATCTCAAAGAAAAACAAAATCTTTATAAGATCCATTTTAAAGAATCTCATCAATATCAAGACTTTTTTCTCAACTTAACTCAATTAACGAAATCGACTCAATTATATAGTTCCTTAAGTAAATCAAAACTTAGAGCACTTCCTGTTGCTTTACTCTAAATGTTGGCAAGGAAACAGATTTTACAGAACATTACACGAGTAGAAACATTCTGAGTTCCCTTCAAAATACCTCCCCCTCTCTCCCCTCAACTTTTTTGGAGTATTTGGACCCCCATGTTTGGGATCGTCTGAACCGGGAAAAGGAGACGAACAATCTGGTCCCTACAAATTTTTAGCTGATACCCGCGACTTTGTTGTTGAAAACGCTGCCTTAGTGGGTTATTCCCGAGCCGCGCAAAATTCTATAGGCTTTTCCTGAGATAATTATTTAATACTAGCTGGCACCCGCGACTTCGTTCGCGTGGAATAGAATAGACTCAATGAGTAAATAAAAATTACGTCAAAAACTATGAAACAATTGACTAACAGTGGTTTTATGTCAAGCCGTAGTATCACTCTAGTCGAACCGGCATCTAATATATGGTAAAGCATGGCTACGGCATTTCCCACGGTAAATCTTTTTGCAATTCAGTCTTTGTTATACCATAGGTAACTCACTTTTGCACCACTTTTTATAAATATCACAAAATAAACTTCTAAGATAAGATCATAGACAAGACAGCAGACGCAAGACATACAGTACATTAAAAACGACACAATAAAACACAAATAAATAAATTTATCATTTTTTAAAATGGATTGTTTGTTTCTTTTAAAATATTTACTTTGCAAACAAAAGAAACGAATCCCATACAATTTGAACATAAAAATAAAAGAAGTCTTTTCTCTATACTTGATTACACATTCTTAAAAAATCTTGCACTTTAGACGATCAGTCAATCGACGGTTGCTCTTTGCTTAAGAAATATGTGTTGAAGTTTAATTAAAGTGCTCTAGAACGTTAAGTGGTTTCACAGAAAATCGTCCGAGGATACCTTATGCTTACACATAGGTACATACTATAACATAAATGCCAACCCAAACTAAAAACATTCTAGTATTAGATAGAGAATTTACAAAATGTTTATTTATATGTAAGCTTCCAAAATATTTTGTCCCGAAATAAAGCTAAACACGTAACAGATAAAAACATTGTTTTGTTTAAGTACTCCCCAGGGTCAAATTTCAAACATGTTCCTAACGACTTTTTAGCAGGCATAAATCACGAACAACACATTGCACTTACATATAAAATATTTTAAATAGTAAATCAGAGTACGAGTAATAAATGTAAATATTGTATTACAAAACTTCTGAATTTTAAAGAACGCTTTTCAAATTTCTTCAAAGTCTGTAGATAAGTTATTGTAAACGGAATATTTATCATGTTTATTTTCGGGAATTAGTTTCCATTTCGGAAATAGTTCATTCAGGAATTAGTTCACCCCTTGTCATAATGCTTGCAACAGTCCCACAACATCGGAAATAAATTCCCGAAACTAAACAAAGGAAATAATAACTTATCAAGTTAAAATAACCATATTGGTTTGAATTATTACAATTAATACTGTTTTTTTGATGAAGATTTATTTGCTTTTATTACAAATAGGATACAGACGATACAACAGTCGATGTCCTTTATTCATTTACATTGTGTTATATGATCGTAAAGGTTAAAATTGATTTGTTGGTGATCGACGCCTAAATAGTGCCTACGCACCATAAATTACCATGTAATTAATTTGGTCTTTGAAGAAAATAATGCCAGTCAAAAACAATTTAACAAGGTCAAGACTTTGATAGACACAATTTACAATGAAAAAAGTTTTACCCTTATTTGTAAACATTCGCTTTTCATATATAAATGAAAATATCGTTTCTTTAGTAAAATACTGTAGCATATTTTCCTTTGAGGAACACTTTGAAATAATACATAATAAATTAATTCGGTTCGGGAAGTTCAAGCTGCATATATCATCTACGTCAAGAAATAGAATTAAGGGATCTTGATATCGTATGTTGAACAATTTAGTTTTCGTATATTAACAAAAAGGTCGTTGTCTGTCCATGTCCACTTAAAAGCACTTGCAACCTATATAATAATTTTATTTATTTAATACTTTATGTACAAAAAAATTTACAAAGGTAGACTTAATCCAAAAAATTAAACATGACTATATTCGGAATCGAGCTCAACTCATCAATATCAAATTTGAAGAAGTGAGACCACATACATTATTTTCTGTCGTAAATTAATTCCTTTTGATCCGTTGGTCAAAAAAGAAACTATTATACGTCATTTGTTTAATATGTGTTTCTGTGTATTTGTATATATCGGAGCAACTACAAACTACCTCACACTAAAAAAAAAATGATTTCTTTAAATTAGATTCCAATGAGTTCTAATTATGGTGTTGATAGTTAGTGTTAAGAAATAACCTGAAGAATCGTGTTATCTAAACACAATAACAAAATACAACACCTAACCTAACATGTAAACACGTGCTCGAACAATGCGTCCTATAATATATTTAAAAACAACGCAGACATCGGTCCTCCGTCATATGTAACAATATGTACCAATTGGTATTAATCTTACACGTGAATCAAGCTACTTGTGAGAGTGCGAGAAAGGTTTTCTCTATAAATAGATAAATTAAGCTTAAATAAGATAATCTGTTCAACTGTTAATGGCTGAAGTAATGTGAGTCTAAGGTATTTCTGATTGTTAATTTATACCTACTTGTTGGATTGGAGATAAAAGCTTACAATGACCTGTGGAATCGGACCGACTAAAACCACACGGTGTGCCACTCTGCGCCAGTCATAGAAGGGATCCGGGAACTGCTTTTATTAAGACATCCGGACCCCTCCTAGCGCATGCCCGCAACGGCGCGGGCACCACCTTCAGGTACGTTCTACATTGAGGCGACGTCCGGCACACGCGGACGTCACCTCCTCGCGGCTGGCCGTTATGGCGGATGGAGGGGAAAACCCGTCCCGTCCACCCGCGGCCACACTCCGGGTGGCATAAGGCTGTCCTCCTGGGCCCTCTCCGCTGCCTCCTTCTACGAGATGACGTCTTCGCAGAAGGATGCGACCGCGGTAAAACATCTGTCACTACCGGCTATGGAGCGTATTTTGGCCGGTAGCGAGAGGTCATCTCTAATGAATGCAATAAAGACCCGTATCTCGGTACGGTGGCAAAAGTAAAAGTTTGGAATTGGGTATAGGCACTATCGATTGGAATACTCATTAGCTCGCGCTAATTGAAATTAACTTTTAAATTCACAAGGCAAATGTCGGACGGTATCTAGGTATGTTGCTTGTTTAAGCGCAAATATGATTGATATAGCAATTATGTCAAAATTTTAATGACAAATTAGTACAGCCTACGACAATTTTCCTACGAATAATAATTTCTCTACAATCGTAACTAAGCCTGAAAAATGGTTACACGAAATATAAGCCGATGCGGGCGGGGCCGACCCGACCTTTGTTTGTTTTTTTACCGATATTTATCTTTTATTTTTTTATTGTAATATTAGTAACAAAATCGGTACGCAAGCTTTATGATACCACATAAACTCATTCGAGTTTTTCTGAACATCGTTATCATTGACATTCAGTAAATAGTAAGGAGGTACACCTATTGCGACAAAAGTAGGTACATAATACAAAAAATAAAATTCGAAGAGGGTATGTGGTAAGAGAACGGCACCGCCTCGCAAGGCCACCGCCCGCCCGGCCGGCAAACTGTTTTTATTATTGTATGCCACTCGGCACGTTAACTGCATCCACAGTATGATGTTTTGTTTGAAAGTGAGCTAGAAATGTAGTATTGTTAGATGTTAAAATAGTATAAGTAGAATGATGTGGAATAAGTAGAATGTCATACAGACCAACATACAAACATATGTATATATAAATATACATATATCTATATGCTAGCCTGCATAATATTTGGGTGTTTGTCAGAGAATAACTATGTTAAAAGTTTTAAATTTTTTTTTGTTAGAGTAGACCGAAAAAATTCATTACTAATGTTTAGTTATATTTGGCAGGAAATGTTGTTTAAGTCTGAATTGAATATTTTTTGGAGTCAACTCATTCCTAAGGGATAATGGGAGATTGTTGATCAGGTCTGGAGTAATATATATGTCAGTTTTCGTTTGCCATAGAGGTTCGTGTATTTTGGGCAATAATAGCTTAGACTTAAGTAGCTGACGTGTTTGGATTATGTTATCACTGTTATTCCGTGTGGTGACGGATTAAGAATACAAATTGTCACCACCCCAATTAATTCCGTGGGTGTCGTAAAAGCCGACTAAGGGAGCATACTAAGCAGGACAACAGCACTGCAAAGAGAAGGAAAATTTGAAACAAACCCTATACCAACCCGTCTGGCCAGCGTGGTATAGTAGGCCAAAACCTCCTTTCTAAGGAGAGGCCTATGTCCAGCAGTGGACTAGCATAGGCTGTTGAGGTGATGATGATGATGATGATGATCACTGTTCTGTCTTTTTTTTTTATTTCTTCTTTCAAAAATTCATCATTTAAAAGTGTAAATTTAATTTTTTCATAAATCGGTAATATTTTGCAAAAATCAAAGAGTGCATGGTAGTTATTTTCATATATTTTTTTAATGCTATAAGGGAGCACTTCCTTTAGCAGCCTCAATTGTAGTGCATAAATGGAATCGAAATGCGATTTATATGTTCTTCCATAGCTCGATAGACCATAACCGATCACTTATTCGGCCAGGGCAATGTACAGTTGAATCCGGATTTGGTAGGGTATTTTCTTTTTTATCAATGTAAACTTAGCCAGCATACCCCTCAGTCTGTCACACACCCGGTCTATATGACTTTTCCAGGAAAGTCTACTATCTATAACGAGTCCCAAATATGTTTGCTCATCCACCACATCTATTGGTTTGCAATTACATTTGTCAGGTGTGACTTTGTTATTGTTCTTGTGAAGGCAGTCATGATTGTGTGAGACGAGAGCAGGCTCAAAGATACATCTATTTCGACTAGAGCGAATGTGCATTATTTTGGTTTTACTTTCATTCAGCACAACCCCCAGGTCATGTGACCATTTGACCAACAAATTGAAGTTATACTGGAGTTTGACCAATGCATCCTCGGCCGAATTTCCCGCTGCCACAAGACAAGTGTCGTCAGCATACTGAAAAAATAAGTTCGATTCTACGGACTAAGTTTAATTAAATATATATTTTAACACGATAATGATTATTAATTTTGTTTAAAATTGAGAGTGCCTAAAGAGGTGCAACAATAGTACAGTTTACCGTAAAACAAAATAGTTACCTTGTCAACGCTCAAATTTTGACACGATATACAACACGCTTCAAAGATGGTTTTTAATCTATTTTTTGTAACTAAAATATGCCACAGCGAAGCGTGACAGAGTACAGCTAGTTTTATATATTTTTATTCGGTTTAGTATGCCTTATTTCAAAATCTTTGATGCATATACAGTACTCAGTGTATATTTGCAATAATTATGTTTGATAAGCAGAATATGCATTAAAATTCTATTAATAGTGATATGCATTCGACAAACACTTTGAAAACTTATAAATTAGATATAACGCATCATCGACTACAGAAGGATCATGTCTAATAACAACTTGTATGCTATACCTACTCATACAATTTATTTATTTTCCTTGTATTACATTTATTTAAGTCATTTAACTTATTTATTGTAGCGTTATCCTGCATAATACTATCCACGCGTCTGTTACAACTACTGTTATGGGTCGTGAACTCGATGCAACCAATCGCGTGCAAGTTTTGCCTATGAGCGAGTGTAAATGTTTCATTGTACTTGCAGTTAGTTTGTGTTTTTAAACTAAAAAAACTCACATGGTACCGTATTTACAAACGGACTGGGCGGTATTTGAAATACCACGAAACATAATAAAATGAACGCACTCCACAATTACACACCTAAATAATTTGCCCAAATGTGGGGCGGAGACCTAAATGTTTGCCAAAACTCCCTCGATGCAATACCAGAGACGACCAGGCGTATAAGCGTGTCGCTCAATTTCAATATGTAGATAGGACTTTGTCAAATTTTATCAAGAACTTCTAAACAAGCGAATTAAAAGTCATAAAAAAGAGATAAAACAGGAAAATTTGTGAAAGGACAGATTTACACCCCGCGACCATGTCTTAACTTTTAATGAGGTCAAAGTACGAGTATCGCCATATTTCTATAAAAGTTTAAAAATATTTAAAATACGACCAAAAACTTATATTGCTTACCCGGCTTATATAGTAACTAAATTGAAGATAAAATTCGCAGTTAAACTGATTCAACCGTCTGACTTATGTATTATTAATGTACTACATGCGAATACGTGTAACGCATATTTAGTTAAATCTCTAAAAAAGTAAGAAGAGTGAAAGCTTGCTGTCAGTATTATTTCTTCCTTGTGATGAATTCATTTTTAATTCAAAAACAAAATAAAAACTTGAAAAATTCCATCCCGTTACGACGAAGCTGAAGAGGCTGCAAAAAAAATATTAATTTTCTTTCATTTATTTTATTTAGTACTAAGCGATAATTGCCTTCTCTTTGAAAATACTCCAGTAACGCGTAAGACTTAACGCGAAGAGAAATATTAAATATTAATTATTATTATTATTTTTATAGACTTAGGTATTTTCGCCATCTCAAAGGGAACAGACCCTAGGCATATTGTCAATAAAAAATAAATGGTAACTAGTGTAACTACACTATCTAAACCGGATTATAGTAGGAGTACATTTTAAGGGTCATGGTCTCGCAGGTTTATATTACCCGGTGATTGTAATTTAAAACAAAGAAGCTAAGGAAACTGAGTTGTTAATTAAATAACCAAGTAACAACAATAACGAAATAAGAAATTTGCCTTGATACAAGTAATTTACTTACCAAAACTTTCGTCTCTTAATTTTCATTTCAGCTTTATACACGAGTTTGAAAGATACATAGATACCATTATTCACGAAATGGAATTACAATCATATTTCTCTTTCGTAAGTAGTGGTTATATTGAGTCAATCGTCTGCAACCAACGCGGTGGGGTGCTTATCTCCTTGATAAACGGCGCCCCATAGGATTAAAACTAGTCGGATATTTACATAATATAACGAGTAAAACCGTCTAACCTTAATTAATAAAAATTGCAACTGAGATAAATTACAACATAATGAAATTAGTATGTAGTCACAGGCTTACGTCTATGTAGGTATGTGGACATATGTCTGTCTCGCATTTTTTTCTTTTCAACATCGATTCAAAAGCATTTTATTGTTTTCCGTAATCAAAAGCATTTCATTTAGCTAAACACAATCAACAGTTCTATCCGTCTCTACTTCAACTTACTACATACATACATAGGTTCACACATATACTCGCATCTCTATCCCCGACATTTTAAACGCCCGCATTTTGCGCATATATATGTCCAAGTTAACATACTTATATATATATTCGACTTACTACGGTGACTAAAATGTATAATTAGTTAAGCGTTTAGCTTTTATGAATGTGAATGTAGCACATCTAATAAAAATGGCAAAGGAATAAATAATTCATAATTTTCAATCTCACAGCTTTTCGTAAATGAGCACGGAGTAATTTATTGTACTTCTCTAACGGAGTGAAGGCAACTGAGACACTATTAATCTTAATAAGTATGCCAGATTTATACTATTTTTTATTTTTTTAGATAAAATAGCAATCAGAGTTCGTGAATCGTAAATTACGGCTGGTTCTAAGAATTCAGTGACGACCAAGCTTCTTTTCGAAGCAATTATGTGAATCATTCAACAAAATGTTAAATATACTTTTTAAAGGCAAAAAGATATGTGAGGGTTTCAGTATGAAAAGAGCACTTCTACTCTATTTTTTCTATTATTTATTGTCATAGAGGGGTGCACGTCATGACATAATCGACTAATCATCCAGTTTTCCTTCATAGTATGGCCAAATGTTGTAAATAGTTCTTGTGTGTAATACTTCTACAATTTTAACTGTAAATAGTACTAAAAATATCAACTGATATGTATGTTTTCTTGCACATAGTTAGTGATATACCATAATTATCTAAGATCATTATATCATCAGATAAAATTGATGATGTCTTTTAATATTATATTTTTTATAGGAACGCGTTGTGTCGTTGGGCAAGCTGCAGTGTTATTTGCCCTGACGCTTTCGAGACTGTAGAAGTAGCCAGGCTTAATAAGCAATCGCTACAGTTACTGGGACAAAATATATGCTTCATAACTCATATTTTTTCATATGTTGAAAACTCCTGAACAGTGGTTCATAATTAAAAGAATGAATCTACTCGTACGCCCATTTTAATTTAATATTCCATTAAAAGATGCTACCCTCCATTGTGTTATTATAATCTTTAGTTCTTTATGTTATTGTAAATTAAATTAGCATGTCGAGGACATGAAAGGGATATCTCTATTGTTCGTTAAAATTTCACAGAACAATGGGCCTGGGTGCGCAAATTAGGTGATAATTTGGCCGCAACAAACACGTGTAATCGCCATTACTAAAATATTTCACGGCAATGTTTGAAAGGAATCCCCTTATATTTTCATCCGAACAGTGATTAAATGTTTAGATATATTGCCTTGGAAGTCTAGATAGAACTCAACCGAATTTCAACATTGGAAAATTATGTAATCCTTTGTTATCCAAACAATGAATTACAATTTCGATAGCTAAAAACTTACTCGAAGTTTTAAAAAAATTGTGTGGTTTAATTGTTTTGTAATTTGATAACTCACAAGCTTTTAGAGTGACCGTTTGATATCAGACATCTTTTCTACTTTCGTAAATAGAATAAGTTTTTTTGTCGTAAATCTTGGGGTCCGCAACTCCAAGAAGTCAGTAAAAAATTGTTCGCTTCTGACGGATCTCTGAGAAAGCTCCTTAACTTCTTATCGAGCTAAAGCTCAACTGGTTACCCATTTGTCTTCGCCGAAATACTCTTTTATCCCAACACTCCCCTTTATTTAAAAGAACGCTTCAAATTTATACATGATAGGTTCGCATTCAAAGTTGCTAAGATTGTCGGAGAACTTGACTCTAAAAATACCGAGGCATTCTACGACTTTTATGGACAAGTCATTCACTGTGCCATCCATACGTTTGTGGAATGCATTACCACTTCCCATCAAGTTATTGAAGGAGTATTTCCTAAACTGTTGAGCGATGAGAGGACCCTGATGTCCTTAAGTCCTGTGTGTACCCACATCTTATTCTTGCTTTTAAATGTATCCTATCTTGTGTAGTGCATATGTGTGTCTAATAGTGTATGTGTATATTCAGTGTGCTATGTAAGTAATTATATGACTTTGTTAGTCTTATATCTTGTATCGTACTATCGTATCGTACTGTAAAATTGCAACTCCCCATGCCATTCTTAATTTCCTTCTCCATCCAGCGGTTGCTTGAAAGAGATCGCACATCGTCGCCAATTGTAAAGCCGCCAATTGTACAACTATTTTATATAACTATTTTTACTTTCTTTGTGTAACTGTCTCTATATTATAAGACTCATTCCAATGTATACAAATTGTTCTATAATTATGTGCCTTTTTATCTTGTGCAATTGCACAAGAAAAAAAAGGTTTAGTTGGGATGCCCAACTTACTGCAAGGAAACACACATCAGAATATTATATTCAAATGCGAATACCTATATTTATTGATCTGATAACTGATCGTGATACGAAAAAATATTACTTGTGAATTTCCGCAAATAAAATCAATATCTTAGAGGAGAACCCGTGCTGTTCCGCGTCATTAAGTGTTGAATGGTCAAACCTATCTCCTACAACTCAACCAATTTAAGTGTGTCCTCTTAAACTGATAAAAGCACAATTGAAAAAGCTCATTTTCGCGAATATTCTTAGATAAAATCCCAAGAAAGCCATGAAAACAAGAAATGTACGAGTTGAAATCACGTTTAAGTACAACTTGAGTGAGAAGGGTGAGTGTTAGGTGGTTTCCAATACTTGCCCTTTTATGTAAAAAAAGGCAAAGCGATTGGATGAAATGGCTGGAAGACTCAAAATTTATTAATTACGTTTTTAAACATATTTAGATATTATTAAATGTTTCAATGATATATTAGATATTATTGAATGTTTAAAAAATCTATTAATCGCTTTTATAAAAATAAGAATAAAATGAAAAAAATAATATTGTAAAAACTGTAGATCTGTGGTAAGAACATTGATATTATTTTACTATCTTTTGATGAATAATTCTACTACTAAACGCTGTTACTGCTAATAATAATAATATTTTCACTACTCTCGCACACGACCGTCTGACCCCTTTTTTTTTTTTTTTTTTTTTTTTTTTTTCCGTGCGGAAATCCCCTCGGATACCACCTGTCGGTGGCATGTCGGACTCGAACCGACTAAAACCGCACGCCTTCGCCGGGTACTAATAGCCGGGGAACCAGGTATACCCTAGAAAGGAAGGCCCTGGTGCCCCGACATACCTCGGGTCATCTACAGACGAGTAGACGACCCCCGCCCCGTGTGGGAACCCCATGTTCCCTGTGCTCCCTGAAAGCGAGCGCGCTTCGCAACGCGCTCGCCGCCACCCCGGCCTGCTTCTGCTAGGGTGACAGATGGCCTCACCTGTCACCCCCAGGCCTGCGCTTATGGAGGACGGAGGTCGTTCTGCGACCTCCGGCGCCTGAGTCGCCTGCGCTGCCTGGCCCGTGCCCGGGCCTGGCGGGCCGGGAGAGTTCTAAACCTCTCCCGGTCCCGCTCCGCCGTCTCCTTCGCGAGCATAACTTGCTCGCAGAAGGAGACGGCAGAGTTCCACGCACTCTCGCTCCGCACGATAGCCGCAATCAGGCTATCGAGCGAGAGAACTCCCACTCCGATGGCCGCCACGAGGTCTCGCCTCTGCTCAACCCACGCCGGGCACTCTGCCAGCGTGTGGAGAGCCGTGTCCACGGTCTGGCCATCGCAGTGGTGGCACTCAGGCGTTGGCTCCTTGCGGATCAGACACAGGTGATCTCCGAAACATCCCTTCCCAGTGATCACCTGCGTCAATCGGTATGAGAGGGTCCCGTGACGCCTCTCGAGCCAATCCTCCATAACGGGTCTTACCGCCGCAATGACGGCGTGCCCGGCGCTCGGTTGCCCGAGTCGTTCCCTCCACTCCCCTATGATGACCTGGCGGAGTTGGGATTTCCGGTCATCGATTTCTCGAATCTCGGGGTATCGACCCAACTCCTGCGCCTCCTTGCGCCACTGATACAGTGCTGCAAGGGCTCTCGCCTCCAGGTCCCACGGTGGAGTTCCGGCCAGGAGACTCGCCGCCTCGAAGGAGATCGTGCGGTACCCCCTTATGATCCTGATGGCCAGCATTCGCTGCGGTCGTCGCAGTATCGCGACGTTGCTGGCCTTCAGGGCCCCCGCCCATACTGGGCACCCGTAAAGGGCCATGGACCGCACAACCCCCGAGTAGAGTCTCCGGCAGGAGTCATCGGGTCCGTTCATGTTGGGCAGCAGCCGCGCCAACGCACGCGCTGCCCCAACCAACTTGGGGACCAGACCTCGGAAATGATATCCGAAGTCCCATCGGCCATCGAGTACGAGCCCCAGATACCTGATCGAGGGCTCGATGCCGATGCGAGTGCCTCCTACCGTGAGGCTAGATCCCTCAGGCGGCTTCCTCCGAAGCCCGTGGAAGAACAGGGCCTCGGACTTGTGCAGAGCCACCTCGAGACCCAGCCGCCGGATACGCTCAACGACTTGGGCAACCCCGGCCGTGGCCCTCAGGGTTGCCTCGTGGTGCGTCTTGCCGCGCGCCGTCACGAGTGTGTCGTCCGCGTAGCACACGACGGCGACACCATCCAAGAAGGCACCACGAAGCACCCAGTCGTAGCCGATGTTCCACAAGAGTGGCCCTAACACCGACCCCTGCGGAACACCGCACGACATTTCACGCCTACCGAGACCGGTCCTACTGGGGTAGACGACGGCTCTCTCCGACAAATATGCCCCGACTATGCGGCGGAGGTAGAGAGGCACTTCGTGATACACGAGCGCCTCCCTGATGCAGCTCCAGGGCATAGTGTTGAACGCGTTGGCGATGTCCAAGGACACCGCCAACACCACTTCACCCCGGGAGACTGCTTCCTCCGCCAGAGCCTTCACGCGCATGATCGCATCCACGGTGGAGCGCCCCTGACGGAAACCGTACTGGTTGTCCGCCAGATCCGGCCCAACCATCACGAGATGCTTGACGAGGCGCCTTGCAATCACTCTTTCAAAGAGCTTGCACACCTCGTCAAGCAACACTATGGGCCGGTAGGCGGACGGTGAGTCCGCCGGGCGCCCCTCCTTTCGGATGAGGACCAGTTTCCCCGTCCTCCACAATTTCGGAAACTGGCCCCGCTCGAGGCATGCGCTGAAGAACCCTCGCAGTCGGGGCTCGAGAGCCTCGTCGACTAAGGCCAGGACCCACGCTCGGCCAGGAATGCCATCGGGTCCCGGGGCGGTGTTTTTGGCTTTAAGCCGTAACACCGCCACCCTTAGTTCCACCCCAGTGACCTCAGGCACGTCGTCGTCATCCACGTTAGGCGCCTCAAGCGCCGGAGGCGGAGCCATCTGTGGCGGAGTATGCTCCACCACTCGCGTTGGGAACAGGGAGCCAACGACCCTCTCAAGCAGCTCTGGCTGAAGACACCGTGTGAGCGGCGGGGCCCATGGGCGCATCTTGCCCCTAACCATACGGTAGGGGCGTCCCCACGGATCCCGCTCCAGTGTCTCCAGCATCTCGCGGCGGGCCTCGCTCTTGGCCCGCTTTATCGCTGCCTGAAGGGTCCTCTTGGCAACCCTGTAACCCGCTAACAGCTCCGCCTCTCTCGCTGCCGCATCTTCGGGGCGGCGACGCCTCCTGCGGAACCTGGACCACTGGCGGCGCGCGGTCACGCAGGCTTGACGCAGCCGTGCGATCTCCGGCGACCACCAGTAGACCTGGCGCCTTGCAGTATTGGGCTGAGCCCTAGGCATCGCCGCATCGCAGACGCGGGTCATGGCCTCCCGGAACCACTGTGCCTCAGCATCGACGTCGACAGGCCTGTCCGGCGCAGGAGCCCAGGCCTGTACGATGGCGGCTTCCAGGAGGAGGTCGCGATCTAAGCGCTTGAGCGCCCAACGTGGTTCAGGTGGTGCCGGTCTGACCGGCGCGCCATCTGCAGGGGCGGAGACGTCAAACCGGATATATCGGTGATCCGAACCTGTCTCCTCCCCGACAACGACGCGCCAGCCTTGGACACGACGCGCTAGCGAGGGGCACGCGAACGAGATGTCCACGATCGAACTACCCCTCGCCGTCACGAACGTGGCCACGGCCCCCCGGTTTAGGAGAACTAGGCCGAATCTTTCAGCCCAGTTCTCCAATGCCCTGCCCCTCGGGTTCGTGCGCAGGGAACCCCAAGCCTGCGACCAGGCGTTGAAGTCCCCCAGCACAAGAACCGGGTGGGGGCGACAGGCATCGACGACGACGGCCAGCTGAGCGAGCCATTGCTCGTACTCAGTTAGGTTTCGGTTCGGCGTGAAATAAGCGGCCACGACCGCTATATCTCCAACTATCGCCGCTACACAGCCCCGTCCCCTTGCAACTACTGCAAGAGGTGGAGTGCCGGCTGCGGTACCGTGCACCAGGGCCGCCGTGCCGTCCAAGTCGGTCTCCCAGGCAGGCCCGAGAAACCGATGGACATATGGCTCGGCGATAGCGGCGATGTTGATGGACCACTGTGCCATGCTCTGGAGCAGAAGATCCTGAGCATCGGCACCGTGGCCTACGTTCACCTGGAGGATGCGGAGATGTGGATCCATCACTGGACTTCCATCCCCGCATCCCGCAGCGAACTTTGCGGCTGTCCAGCGGCACTCTCCGTCTGGATCAGCGGCTCGGAGGCGGAAGGTCGGCCTCCCGGCTTCGGTCGCGATAGGGCACAGGCCTTACCACCAACCCGGTGGTCGGCAGGCTTGCCCCCCGCTGCGCACCTAAAGCAACGCAGCGGAGCGTTGCAGCCACCCGCCTTGTGACCGGGCTGGCCACAGCGGAAGCATCGGTCACCTACGGTGGCCTCCGCCGTGCAGTGCACCCCTACGTGACCCACCGACAGGCACCTGAAGCACCTTGCCGGTCGGGCCTGCAGGAGTCGTGCCTGCGCCCTCAGGAAACCTCCGACCAGGAGGCTCCGTCCATCGGCGACCTTCTGGGCCGCCGCGATGGGGCAGCTGACAACCGCTGCCCCCTGTCCACCGGGGCCGAAGCGTATTGCTCCGGCCTTCACGCTGTCCAGAGGGCAGCTTCCCGTCTCCGCCACGGCGAGTCTGAGCTCGTCCGCCGTGACAGAGTCGTCCAGGCCCGTGATGCGGATTTCGGCGCATTTAGTGGGCCTGGACACTCGGACGTCAGCTGCATCCAGTGACTCCCTCAGCTTAGCCGCTAGGGCATCGGCTTTGGGGCCACTGGTAGCGCCGGCTACCTCGAGGAGCCGGGCTCCCGTCCGTGTGTTTTTACACCGGACGCCCGGAATCTCGAGGGCTTTGAGGTCCACGTTGGCCTTGACTTTCGTCAAGACCTCGGCGTACCCCACGCCCCTCTCCGCTGCCTCCGCCGTCAAAGTGATTACGACGGCCGAGGAGCGAGGGGCGCGGAGCTTCCTCGGCGCTCCCTTCGCGGCGGCAGCGGCGTCCCTCCTCGCCTTCTTGGCCGCTTTTTTGGCGGCCTTCCGCCTCTTTTTGCTGTCCCCGGCCACCGTCCAGCCCCGCTCCAACGGGCGCTGTGCTGTGTCAGCCGGGGCCGAGACTGGGGCTTGAGTTGGGGCCGCCTTCCCCCTCCCTTTGCCCTTTCCGGCCTTCTGGGGCGGGGGCGCTGATGTCGGCCCAGCCACCCTAGCTGCTGGCTGGGCTGTTAGGCCCGCCTTGGCAGCGGCCGCATATGTCGCCTTTGGCGGAGCCAGAGGTGGGCGACAACGGGCGCTCTCTACAGCGGAGATGCGCCTCATTATCCGCTCCTCCATCTCCGCCATGAGTCGGACTAAGCTCGGCTCCGGCTCCGGGGCGGACAGCGCCAACGGTGCCGAAGGCGCTGGTGTGGCACTAGCGTGAGCACGAGCCTGTGCGAGATCCGCCTCGAGGCGGGCTCTCTCCCTAGCGTGGGCCTTGCTCTCGGCCACGAGGAGTCTGCCCGCCTCAATTATGGAGCGCACTACCGCTACCAGGGCCTCCTGTTGGGGGCCCCCGGCCAACCCGGACGTCCGAAGCAAGCAATCGGCCTGGCCGATTGCCTCCTCAATCCGGTCGACGGGGTTGCCGGTTTTGCCACCCTCCTTCTCGCTCCTCACCTCGGTCACGTCTATCGACCTCTCGGACGCGACCCTCTTCACGGGAGCTTCGTAGGAGCGTAGGGGCTCCTTCTTCTGCTCCTGGGCAACCCTAGGGAGTCGGCCTCCGCCGCGAGCGCCTCTGCGGCTTGTGCCGACTTTGGGAGCCGAGGCCTCATCGCTCGAGGCCGACTCCAATTGCCTCTTCAGGCCAAGGCGAAGCGAGCGCCTTTTGCGCTTTGGAGTACCCTTCTGGTGCTGCTCCGCAGCTGAGACCATCGGGGTACTCGCTTCGCTCATCTCTGAGGCAGTGTCGGTGTTCGACACTACCTCCAGGTTTTTTGCGTCCTCCGCGTTTTTTTGGGTGCCGGATTTACTGCTCGGCGACGGGCAGGTTAGACAGAGGTTGCTCCCCCCAGAGTACGTTTGGGAGCTGCCGGAGCCGTCTGGCTCCGGGAGGGATTCTCCGGACGCAGTGCGTCTGGTACCCTCCTGGGTAGATTTAAAAATCTTTGGGCCCATGTCATAAAGTTAGTTTAACGTCCTTCGACGGGGACGCCTTCGGCACTGGACTCCCTCCAGCGACTCAGCCCCTTGCCAGGCGTCAGAACGTGGGCTTAGAGCATTTTTTATAGAGGTTTACGTCCTCGCGGATCCGAAGATCCACCGGTCCTGTCCATTCAGGATTACGGCTGGGCCGGACGGGGTCTGCACCAGACCGGGTCCGTCCGCCCCAAGGTTTTTTATAGAGGTTGCCTTCCTCGTAGCCCTCGAAGAGCCGTCATTCCTGACCGTTGCCAGTCAGGGTTACGACATGGCCGGACGGTGGTCTGCGTCAGACCAGTGTCCCCCACCTCTGGACAGAGCCAGCTGCAGTGGACCCGTCCGCCCCCAGCCCGCTCTCCCCTATGCCCTCTGCCAAACAGAGGGACACGCGGAAAGCGGCCCTCCGAACAGCCCTTGACGGGCCGTTCCCACCTCGGCCGGAATTGGCCGCAGGCGGCAGCGCCTCCCCCACCTAGGGAGAGAGGCGCTGCCGTCTCCGTTGCCCAGGGTGCACCACAAGGAGGTTCCGGACCACGCACCCCACCGTCTGACCCCTAAGCAGAGCCTGTACTGTGTTAACCACACTGCTGATAAACATACTTATATATTTCTAAATACATTTCTACTCGTATATATATAAAACAAAGTCGTGTTAGTTATACCATTGATAATTCAAGAACGGCTCTACCAATTTTTATGATTTTTGTGTTTTTGGATCTGTCGTCGTCCGGAATAGAATAATAAGTTTTAAAATATCACCAATAAAAAAAATCATCATTAAAAAATCATCAGTGAAATCATCAGTCTAGCCGTTTGCAATGTTGTCTATGGTTCGTTTTTAAAATACCGCAAAACGTTGAAATTGAAGGTGACCGGTCGATGTGTTTGTTTTGTGCGAGTTTCTACGAGTATTATTATTATAAATCTTATCGTGCCGATATTTTTAATAACAATGCCGCGACCAAGAAGATCTAATCTTTCCCGACAAAGCCGTAATTAGGATTCGAAACATCGCGAATAAAACCACTGCATTGGTTAGGCTGCTCAAGACTGCTTTGGAGTGCATGCCAAATGATGAACCAGCTAGAACACACGAACGCACATTTAACGCTCAAACAATAGATGAAGTTGCAATCCTGATTGTTCGTGAAAACTTAGAAACATGCGATATTGTGTGTGTGTATAGTGTGTGATAGTGGGCAACTGTAACAAATATCTTAAACACATCGTTCATATGACAAGTTACAATGCCCGCTGATGTTTTAGCAAGAAGAATATTATTTATTTACCATCATGCACATTTGGTGAATTGGCGGACTTAATGCCTAAGGCATTCTATAGCAGTCAACCATATATTCCCCATATATAGTTTCTATAGAAGAAAATTGGACAAAGGGCTTTCAACCGATTTTAAATCATTTATCTTAACCCCTTTTGAATATGCTAAAAAATACTTATGTGAGTTTTTACATTTTAACATTTTTTACATACAAAATACTAATTCTACTGTTTTAATTACAGGTGAAAAACTACCAAGAAAGTTAGTACGATGAATGATTACGCATATCGTTTGATGATTCGTCAAAATGCTAACAACTATTTGCTGCGATTTCGTCGATTGCTCCAGCAATATTGCGTCGACATGTGCGTCAAAATAGAAACGGGGCGCTTATACTTCATTCGGTTGAACGAAGCCAAACTGCCTTCAAAAGAGTATATTCAATTACGCGATGCAATTAGTACCGAAGAAAATGCAACTAATATTAGTCGAATAAATATTCTGCTGGCGCCTCACATAGGTAGTCCACATCCTATGCTTGAATATGCGAAAGATGTGATGACATATGTTCGTTATTACTGTCGGCCAGATCTCTTCATTACCATTACCTGTAATCCAAAATAGATAGAAATTGTTCAATTGCTGCTTCCCGTACCAACATCTGTGTCAGTATTCTGGCAAAAAATGCCGTCCCTGATGAACTACATTGTTAATCAACGCGGTTTTAGGGATACTTGATGCTGGATGTATTCAATCGAATGGCAAAAACAGACATTCTTATTTGATTAGTCAGCCATCTTACGCAATCCTGTGTGGGAACCCTTTTGTCCCCTTTGTGCTCTCGAAAGGGCGCGCATACTCCGCAGCGCATCTCGCCACCACCCCGGCCTGCTTCTGCTAGATTGACAGATGGCCTCACCTACCACCCCCAGGCCTGTACTTATGGAGGACGGAGGTCGCTTTGCTACTTCGTACCTCGTACCTTGATGCCAGAGTCGTCTGCGGAACCTGGCAGGGCGGGAGAGTTCTAATCCTCTCCCGGTCCCGCTCTGCCATCTCCATCGTAAGCATAACTTGCTCGCTGAAGGAGACGGCCGCATCATGTTACCGAGCGATAAAATTCCCATTCCACCCACGCCGGGCATTCTGCCAGCAAGTGGAGCGCTGTGTCCACGGTCCGGCCATCACAGTAGTGGCACTCAGGCGTTGGATCCTTACGGATCCGAAACAGGTGTTTTCCGAAGCATCCTTTCCTGGTGATCACCTGCATCAATCGGTATGAGAGGGTTCCGTGATGCCTCTCGAGCCAATCCTCCATAACGGGTCTTATCGCCGCGATAACGGCCTGCCCAGCGCTCAGTTGCCCAAGTCGTTCCTTCCCCTCCTCCACGAGGACCTGGCAGAGCTGGGATTTCTGAACCTCGATTTCTCGAGACTCAAAGACACCAACCCAACTCCCGCGCCTTCTTGCGCCACATGGCGCACTTTGTGCGCCAAATGGTGTCCGAAGTCCCATCGGCCATCAAGTACAAGCCGATGCGAGTGCTTTGTATTATAAGGCTGGATCCCTCGGGTGGCTTCCTCCGAGGCCCGTTAAAGAACAAGGCCTCGGGTTTAATATAAATATTATAATGTTTAATATAATTTAATATAAATTTATTATCCTAATAAAAAATTGAACTCAATAATTTTAAATTAATTTTAAAATCCTAAATCTGCTCATTCATTGAATTAAGCGGAAAAAAGTTCGCCGGGTCAGCTGGTAATAGATAAAGTACACCCAGACACTGAAAAAATGACCGTCAGACCGTGCTCATCACACAATTATCTGTACTGGGTGAGACTCAACCCTCTCACTCCCCTCTCACTCTGGCGTAGCAGTCACGGTCACTAACCATTATACCAACTAATGAAATTTAAATATTTACAAACGTTTAGAATTGGCCAGTAAGAGCCAATGTATTCGTTTATTATGTAGGTACCAATTTATTTCCAAAAGGTTCTCGTAAAAATCTAATCACAAAGTAACAATGGCAGGGATAAAATAGTCTTACTTAGTACTAACTTTTCTAGGTAATAACAAATTGATGGGCAAAAGGATCTACATTGCTTCATGAAGTGTTTGTAAAAAAAAAAGAAAAATAAACTAATACCACATCTTCTGTTTATTAAATTAGCTATCAGCCCGTTTAGTTGATTCAAGTAGCCCTTGATCGGGCCTTTGAGATACGAGTAATTTATGCGTAGTCAAAGATAACCACGAATACTTTGAAAGTTTATATAGTGCAGAACTTAGAATAGTAACTTTCAAAAACATAGTGCTTTTTTTATTGACCTCTCCCGGACTATTTTATACTCCTTAAGTTGTAGTTGTAGGGATCCACATTCGGAGAGGATGTCACTTAAATCACGCCGTAGTTAATTAAATATTTTTAGACCATAAAAGACTTCCCGAGTTATTTTCAAATTGCCCGCTTTTATAATAGAGGGGAGCAAAGGGCCTAATGTAGATACATATATCACTTCTATTCGATCATCACCGTGATCATCGTGATTGGCCCGAATTAAACTCTTCACCAACCACACGAACGTGGTCACCGTGACGATCGAGTAAAAGTGAAATAAATTTACCACTAGGCCCTCAGAGTACTAATGGATTTAAGTTAATAATGTGAGGATCATGCAAGTAATGGTTTTAGTTACTTACGCAAAATCGTTAATGTACTCGTTATAAAGTAAAAAATATAGTTGTTTCAGAAAAAACAAAAATACTGTTTGCTATTATTACTCTTGTTCCACTAAAAGTTTTGGGTTTTAAACATTTAAGTCCTTTAAGAAACATTTAAGACACCAAAAGTGTTGGTGTAGCGCCTTTCAACAAGAAATTAATGAAATAAATTTTATAAATAAGTTTGAAGACAAATCGGAATACCGCAAATAAATGAACATTATCTAGCTAGGTCTACTAGTAAATTTATAGTCTCAAATATGATATATGTTCTTGTTTATTAGGTCAAGAAAGGAAAATATTAATTTGTAAATAATTATTTCAAGGTAAATGACAAATACGTAAATTGTGAATATGTGAAATACCAATTGAATGACTAAGAATATACCCTTTCTATGACTATTTAAACACATTTTAAAACGTTTCTTGTACTCTGAAAAGTGCTCAATTTCTGAGAAATGTCTAAAACTCCTGACGTCATGTAACATCGTCATGTCTGGAAACCTTACTCAAAACACCATTGGCTTAAAATTTTAAATAGATAATTCTTTATTATTCAGAGTTGCCTTAATTAAATTACACCTTGCTATACTTACGCATAGTTTGCAGATACTACCTACCTAACTTCACAGGCGATACGTTGTGCTTAATTAGTTTAGTTTAGTTAGCTACATTGTGTTTTGTACGCAGTATTTTGTCTACGAGTACTATTTTTGGAACGTAAAACTTGAATTATTAATGGTTATAAAGTCAACAATATTACAGTCCAAGTCAACCTGAGACCAAAACCAGTACCTATTTTGAGCGTTATATTTAGACCATATATAGTAGATATCTATGGATCGCGATAATTCTTATATTATTTATTTTATTTGAGGGAGGACCGATGACTGGGTTGTTTTTAAAATAGAGTGACGTCAGTTTTACTTTATAAAAGCTGTAGTAAATAATTACAGTAAATACAATTAAAGATGTATGGCAAGTTCTTACCAACAGTCGTATATAGATCCGTGCAGTAGTAAATAAAGACAACAGTAAATACAGTTAAAGACGTATTCCAAAGTCTTACCTTCAGTCGTACACAGATCCGTACAGCCCGACTTCTCAAGCGAGAATGACCGAGTAGCGCTGTCATCACACCGTACCCTAGCAGTCTCCCGGGGCGAAGTCGTGTTGGCGGTGTCCTTGGACATCGCCAACGCGTTCAACACTATGTCCTGGAGCTGCATCAGGGAGGCGCTCGTGTATCACGAAGTGCCTCTCTACCTCCGCCGCATAGTGGGGCATATTTGTCGGAGAGAGCCGTCGTCTACCCCAGTAGGACCGGTCTCGGTAGGCGTGAAATGTCGTGCGGTGTTCCGCAGGGGTCGGTGTTAGGGCCACTCTTGTGGAACATCGGCTACGACTGGGTGCTTCGTGGTGCCTTCTTGGATGGTGTCGCCGTTGTGTGCTACGCGGACGACACACTCGTGACGGCGCGCGGCAAGACGCACCACGAGGCAACCCTGAGGGCTACGGCCGGGGTTGCCCAAGTCGTTGAGCGTATCCGGCGGCTGGGTCTCAAGGTGGCTCTGCACAATTCCGAGGCCCTGTTCTTCCACTGGCTTCGGAGGAAGCCGCCTGAGGGATCTAGCCTCACGGTAGGAGGCACTCGCATCGGCATCGAGCCCTCGATCAGGTATCTGGGGCTTGTACTCGATGACCGATGGGACTTCGGATATCATTTCCGAGGTCTGGTCCCCAAGTTGGTTGACTTGACTGACCCGATGACTCCTGCAGGAGACTCTACTCGGGGGTTGTGCGGTCCATGGCCCTTTACGGGTGCCCAGTATGGGTGGGGGCCCTGAAGGCCAGCAACGTCGCGATACTGCGACGACCGCAGCGAGTGCTGGCCATCAGGATCATAAGGGGGTACCGCACGATCTCCTTTGAGGCGGCGAGTCTCCTGGCCGGAACTCCACCGTGGGACCTGGAGGCGAGAGCCCTTGCGGCTCTGTATAAATGGCGCAAGGAGGCGCGGGAGTTGGGTCGGTGTCCCGAGATCGGTCGTGGCCGGTCCACTCCCCCGCCATG